>OY744476.1:162774409-162854409 GCA_963556175.1 Tipula confusa
TCCGGTCTATCGAAATGAGATTTACCACAGATGCACAATTTGCGGAAAACTTTCATGAGGGAATATACCTCGTTGGGCAATATGAGACAATTAACATCAAGCGAAGCAAAACAACCGAGTTATTTGCCGCATCATGGAGTCGTAAAAATGACAGGTGAAAAATGACGGGTGCAAAAATTAGGGTTGTCTTCGACTCATCAGCGAAAAGTTCGACGGAGAGAACTTCGCTCTATTCAATATTACTAAGTTTCCATACCCCTCCATTTGTTTTTACTGCTGATCTACAAAAGATGTATCGGCAGATTGTAATATGGCCTCTGAATATCGTAAATGGTAGAAAATAGTTTAGTGAGGCACAGAATGAAGCGATCAATCATTTCATGGTACAGAGCCGCCTCCATTTCTTGCTACTCGAACCGTTAATAAAATTGCATCAAATAAATATCCATTGGCATCTCGTGAAATCCTGGAAATTACCTATGTGGGTGACATCATGGCTGGTGCGAGCAACGTAGCAGAATTGAACAAGTTAAAACAGAACATCGAAAAAATATTTAACGATAGCGGTATGACCCTGGGAAATGGGCCTCCAGCTGTCTAG
The DNA here is from genome assembly GCA_963556175.1 of Tipula confusa. Taxonomy (NCBI): domain Eukaryota; kingdom Metazoa; phylum Arthropoda; class Insecta; order Diptera; family Tipulidae; genus Tipula; species Tipula confusa. The sequence goes on from OY744476.1 coordinate 162,775,011, forward strand.
AGATACTAGAAGGAATGTTGCCGTCGCAAATTGTCAATATTCGGGAAATCAATGACACAGACGAGGTAACGAAGATACTTGGGCTATTTTGGAATCCGATACAAGATGATTTAACATTTTCTGTAACAATCAAATCGAATATATCAAATACACAAAATGAGCATTGCTGAGTGATGAAGCCAGTCTTGTATTCGACCCACTGGGCCTAGTTTTACCTTGCATAGTGCCAATTAAAATATTGTTTCAGCAACTGTGGGAAGTAAAATTGGACTGGAATGATGAAGTTGCCAACAATTTAAAGCACCAATGGACCAATCTACGTCAAGGTATATAGCAATTATCAAGTATCAGAGTTCCAAAATGGCTCCCAATTACTAACAATTCCGAATATGAAATCCATGAATTTTGTAACGCAAGGAATACAAACAACGAAAATCAATGTGAGGTTTCTTTAATTACAAGCAAATCAAAGGTGGCACCGGTAAAATACCTAACAGTATCCAAGATAGAGCCTTTAGCGGCATTATTGCTCGCTAAAATGTGGAATATCGTTAAGGAAAATCTGAAACACACTTAGATAAAATCCATAACATTATGAACGAATTTCACGATAGTTTTGGATTAGCTGTCATGTACCAATAAAGTGATGTATTGTGAGAAACAAAGTAGCGGCAGTCCTCGAAATTTTGAGCACAGAACATTGGAATCATATTAAGTAGGAAGATAACCCTGCGGATGTATTATTCAGAAGATCATCGGTTGATTAACTAACAAATTGTAATCTCTGGTGGAATGGCCTATCATGGTTGAACGATAGGTCATGGTCGCCACCAATTTCCACAGTGAACGAAGCGTATGCCAGAACGGAATCAATTCACAGAAAGAGCGACCGGCTGACTGATGTATGCAATAGAGTTTCCAGCTTTTTTATTATCACCATAATAATTGCCCGAGTTCACCGATGGTTCCCAAATGCAAAGATACCACGTGAAATTTGAGATTTTAATACCACGCATCCTATTGTTTTGTCACATGGATCGTCTGAAGTATGAAAATTGGTGGAAGAATATCATGTCCAACACCGTCGTGCTGGACCTACCTTGTTGAGCAACACATAAAAAACCAAAATTTAATGTGGTAGGGGGCGTACATTAATCAGATTCGTCACACAGAAATGTATATTATGTCAAGAGTCCAACTTGTAAGACCATTTTCGCAAGGTGAAGTAGATGATGGCGGCTCTTTCAGTGGCTATCATGTCAGACGTAGGGGACAGAAGTCAGTGAAAATGTATGTATGTCTGTTCATTTGTCTTGCTAATAAAATCGTGCATGGCGACAGAGACAATTTTGGGGAGCGGGATGTTAACGCCACAACGTGCGTCATTCTTCTAAATGCAGCACGGCGACACCTGTATTAAATTTTACATCAAAATAGAATCCCATAAAGCAAGTTTTTTTTCGGGTGACACAAATGGTCACTCCCGAACACAGTTTATGTACGCAACATAACCTATTCTATACGGTATTATTGGGCTTAATCTGACCACTATTACAGATGTTTGATTTTTTGATTTTTAGACAGTTCAATTTTATGTAAAACTGGATATAAAAATCGTCTTAGCAGCTCAGAAATAATTAAACGATTTAATTACAGAAAAAACTAGCCCACAATAGAGTACTATGGTCCAGCTTAGTAGTCGCCCTATTCTTCTAAATATGAAATAAAGTAAGACAAAAGAAACTATATATTTCTCAAAGTTTAACTAGCCATATGAAATGTTAATTGAGTCCCGCTTCTCTCCGTTATAATCAATTAACATCATAAAAACTGGTATCATTATACAGTGGCTAAAATGAACAGCTCGCTAAAATTAATAATGAAATGCATTTATAAATACGAGTCATTATTAAATTAATTTAATTAAACTAAAAGTATTTTCATTTACGGTTTAGTTTTTATCGAGTAAAAATGGCAACATTTATAAAACTCGTGCTTAATATTTCTAAAATGTTTGGATATTTTAACTATACCAATATAAATTTTTATTCACATTCGATATCCATCGAAAAGCAACAAATTTATAATATTTATTCATTGGCCATTTGGATTTGTCGAATCGTTTTAACGATCAGTTATTTTAAATTGGCACTTCATATTAGTGACTCATTTACGGTTTTACAATTTACATACGCGTTAAAATGTTTACATATCATGTGTTTGATGAGTTCAGCATATTACAATCGAATATGGAAAAATAATACAAATTTTGCAATATACACTAAAGTGGGTAACTTAGTTAATCGATACTGTTGGTTTCAAAAATGTAGTTCAAAATATACGCATGCATCATTTGTTATATACGCCTTTTTTGCGTTCACATGTCTTATGTGTGGGTTAATCGGAAATCTTGCAACATTTCGTGAAGTAAACACGTTTCTAACCATAACGTTTTGTATCAGCTATTATTCAGAAAGTTGCATACTATTTCATTATATTTTTATAATACTGAGCCTTACGTTTGTGGTTAATGGATCAAATACGAATTTGAATCAAGTAATTAAATTAATAAATAAGAAAAGAAAAATCACCAATTTGATGAAACGGTTTAACGAAGAACTTGATTTTCACATCGGAATGTTGTTCGAAATAAGAAAATTGATATGTGAAATTAACCGATTTTATTCGAACGTTATCGTACTGTTTTTATTTTCGAAATTGGCTGAATATGTAAATCTTATATTTTTTCAAATTTATTATCAATGTGTTAAAAATTATCATGATGGAATTGATACGAAATTGGATCAAGTCATTTTTTATATTACCGGTATTATCTTTTTGATTAGTAATTTGGGCAGCTTGTTGTGTCTAATACAAATATTGCACAAGTTTCGGGAACAAATCGAAATAACACAGAATATTTTGTCAAAAATTAGACAGTATAAACTGGATCGACAACTGATTCAAAACGTAAGTATTAATATATCTATCATATATCTGTATCTTTAAATATTGTTGATGAATAAAATCATTTGATGATGTATTTAATGACATTTGGATCGTTGATAGAATGGGGACATATTTCATCGTATTTTGTCAATTTAACGGTTGTTTCGTTTGAATTTAGTGTTAAATTAATTTTATTAAATTTAATTTATATAGATTAAAAATTTTGTGTGTGTTGGGCTCGGTCTACTTTTTATTTATTTTATTTTATTTTTCTAAAGAGTCTACTTAATGACAGTTGAACTTTCAGAGAGAAATTAATGAGCACATCCAGCGCAAGTATTTCTCTTAAATATAAAATAAACTCAATTGTAGAGAAAATGCGGTGGATAAAATAAAATATCTTACATTTTATTCCGGGTATCACCGTGAAGTTAGAATTTTTTTGATTATTTAAATAGTAGTTTTATTAATACTTAATTACAATAGTTTAACTAGTTTAAACATAAAGCCAATATGCTAATTTAAATTTATTTTACTAGTAATAGTTCAAGATGATATTTATTTGCTGTGTGCTTTTTTGGACTCTCCGTTTTTTTTATAATTAAAAATATTTTTCTGGCCAAAAATCATTTTGTTTTTTTTAGCGCCTAGGATTATATAATTTTTAAAAATAATTTTAAATGAATGAGTTCATAATTGTACCTAACTTTCCTTTTAAGTGCAAAGTAAATTTTAACTAAATTTAATTAATACGAATTTAAAAAGTACAGTATGGTAAAAGACGCCACAAACACTCCCCTCCCAGAGAGATTGAAAATCTATCGACTTTGGCTAGTAAATCTGGAAAGAATCCTGGACACACGACCCGACCTCGTAGTGGTTATAAATTCATTTGATAAGTCGAAGCAAACCTGTTTGCGAACTTTCGGTTCCTCGGAAGGTAATTTAGGTCCGTCAATCGAAATAAAAAGTTCTGGTTTATGAGTCTTTAGGGTTAATTTAGTTTGTATAGTCTGTGTGTCCGATTGGTAGTCCGAATAGCACGGTTTGAAACGATCGATGGAAATTTTGGCGTGTCGTCCTTTCAAATCTAAAGTGAAAAATTTTGGGTTACGGTCGATAACCAAATACGGTCCGATATACGGTGATTGTAAAGATTTGCGTACTGCGTCGGTTCTTAAGAAAACATGGGAGCAAGTATGAAGATCTTTACTAATAATAAGTTTGTCCGTAGCGTGACGAGAAGCCGATACAGGAGGAATTTCGTCGAAGTGTCGCTTGATATTCGTTACAAAGTCAGACTGTAAAATTTGATCGTTTTTAGTAACCAACAAGGTTCCCGGAACTCGAATATTACATCCGAATACAAGTTCAGTGGGAGTGGCTTTTAGTTCGTCACTGTAACTCGTTCGTAGTCCAAGTAAGATTAAAAGGAGAATACTAGACCAATCTATTCGGTCGTAGCACATGATGACACTTTTAATGACATGATGCCATCGCTTAATCATACCATTACATTTAGGATTGTAAGCCGTTGTTCTCCTTCTCTTAAAACGGAGTAAGTTAGCCAGTTCGTTAAAAAGTTGTGATTCGAATTGCATGCCTTGGTCCGTGACAACGAGCTCTGGCATACCAAAACGAGCTATCCAATGTGAGTAGACCGCGAAATCGATGGTAGCTGCAATAATATCAGAAACTGGAATCCCCTCAGGCCAGCGAGTGTATCTATCGATCAATGTGACGCAATACTGCTGATTGCCAGAAACTGATAATGGACCAATGATATCGAGGTGAATTATCGAAAAACGTTGAGAAATTAATTTGTAGGTACTGAGTGGAGATTTAGTGTGTCGTGAGACTGGACTTTTGACATGCTATATAACTTTGAGCCATTTTCTGGACGTCTTTATTAATAGAAAGTCAAATAACCTTCTGTGTCAAGAGTTTACTAGAAGTTTTGACGCCAGGATGTGAAAGATTATGGAATGCATCGAACATTTGTTTTCGGAAATTTAGCGAGATGAATGGCCTAGATGTAGAAGTAGTAGTATCACAATAAATAAGAGTTTTTGAATTGAATGAAACCGGGAATTTCTCAAATTTAAGAACAGAATTACTCCTTAAGATTTCTTGAAGTTCTTCATCATTGGACTGAGCATCTGCTATGACAGCATAATCAATACTTTCAGAGATTTGTTGAATATCAGTCGTGAATTGACTAATGAAATCTAAGTGTCTAAATTGACGAGGAGATGCTTTTTCCGGATTCTGATTAAAAGCGTAGATCAGTGGTTTATGATCGGTATAGAGAGTGAAGAAACGACCTTCGAGAAGATGTCGAAAATGTTTGATACCTGAATAAGCCGCGAGACGTTCATGATCATAAGTACTGTATCTTTTTTGCGTATCATTGAGACGTACATAAAAGAAACCTAGTGGTTGCTAAGTATCCGAAACTAACTGCTGAATCACCGTTTCGATCGCTGTATCGGAAGCGTGAACCATGATGGCCAGAGGTGCTGAAGATAATGGATGAATAAGTAAGGTAGCATCCGTAAGTTTGTTTTTCTAGTTATCGAATGCTTGAATTGCTGGTGTCGACCACTGAATTGGAACGCGACTGTTCTTAACATAACCTGTTAGATAGTCGTTTAATAATGCCTGATCGGCAGCAGCACCAGAAACGAAACGCCAATAAAAGTTTATAATTTCTAAGAAACGTTTCAGTTGATTTACCGTTAGCGGTCGTTCGAAATTTTTAATGAATTTAACCCGTTCTTGCGATGGTAAAATACCTTGTTCAGTAACCAAGTGGCCTAAAAAGAGAATTTCTGATTTAGCAAAAACGCATTTGTCTACATTTACTACTAAACCGTATTCTTCTAATTTCGAGAAGATAATTTTGATATGTTCGAGATGTTCGTCATAATTTTTAGAGGCAATGAGCACGTCATCCAAATATACAAAACAGAAGTCAAGTCCTAGTAAAACAGTATGCATACGACGTTGGAATGACTGTGCAGCATTCCTAAGACTGAGTGTCATTCTACAAAATTCAACAAGTCCAAAAGGTGTCGAAATTGCAGTCTTCGGAATGTCCGTCGGTTCTATTGGTATTTGATGGTAGGCCTGAACATGGTATAACGTTGTAAAAACTGTGCAGCCCTCAAAACGTTGAGTAAAATCCTGGAGATGTGGTATCGGATACCGATCTGGAATCGTTACTTTGTTAAGTGATCGGAAATCTCCACATGGTCTCCAATCTTCATTCTTTTTTTGCACAAGATGCAGAGGGCTGGATCAAGGACTATTGCTGAGTCGACAAATCCCGAGTTTCATTATATGTCGAATTCTGTCCTTGCAATAATGAGTTTGTCCGGTGCCAGTCATCGTGTTTTGCATGCAATTGGAGGTCCGTTAGTCTCAAGTTTATGAGTCACGTCGTTATGTTTGGTGTTATTTATGTTGATGTTGCCGTGAATGACTGTCGGAAATTTTATGATTATGTCGAATACTTCTGGGTCCGTCGTTAACCTATCAATCGCTGTTAAAGTTGGTGTATCATTGAAGGAAAGTCTACCGGATGTATACAACGACGTTAACGGGTCTATGAGTCGTTTTCTTTGTATATCCACAAGCAAACCAGTGTTCTTAAAAAAATCAGCACCGATGATACGCAACGACACGTCAGCAACAATGAACTCCCAAGTGAATTCACGTCGCAGTTCGATGTCTAATTTTAAAATTTTAGTGCGTTTACCGTAGAGCCGTTTGCTGCAAACAATTTGAATGATGAGTCGACTCTTTGGCTCCGAACAAAGCGAGCAGATAAAACGGAAACGTCTGCACCAGTAGTATCTATTAAAAAATGAATTTGTGAATAGGTTTCAAAAATTGAAAGACGGCTGAAATTGAGATAAATCATTGCATCCAGCCAATTGCGAATGACTTAATTGTTTTTTGGAATAGGGGTATTTGAAGAATTCTTGTAAAGAAATTGACAGCCAGGCTTACACTTAAAAGAATTGGTACCAAAATGTTTGTAATAAAAACAAGTAAAATTATTAGCTGCTGAAGGATCACCGGAATTTTGATTAGAAGAATTTTGATAGTTTAGTGAATTTCTTCTAGATTTACTGGAATTATATTGTGACCTTGAATTACGACGGTGTCGAAAATTTGAATTTGATTTAGAACGCGATCGAGAATTTTGTTGAACGATTTCAGAAATTTCTGCTAAAAGGGTTTTTTTGAATTCCAATAATTTTTGATCGATTGTACTAGTTGAATTTTGACAGTTAGAGTTAGGCGCAGACGTCTCCAGTACACTTATTTGGTCATGGTTCATGGTTTCATGCACATTATCAGCCCGCTCAGCCAAAACTGACAAGGGAACATCATTTTCAAACGGAGTGTGCACCATCTGAACCTGCTGTGGCAACCTCTTCACCCAAAATTGACGGATAGTTGCATAGTTTAAATTATCTCCAGCGTTCAGTTTTATGGTACTCAATAGCTGCGATGGTTTCCTTTCAAAAATGCATCAAATTATTAATTTTGGTTTTTTCCGACTCACCAGGTACCCGAATTACTTCAGTTTTGAACGTTAAATAAGGTTAAGGACCTTTCGCACTAGTAATTAAATATGCGAAGGTGTCGTGGTATCGTGGATCCAGAACACCAACCGCATGACCGTATTTAATTGCCTCTGATGCAATTCCAGCAACCTTATATTGTTGTTCCAGTATTTCGAACCAAACTACTGGATTCTGGGAATACAGAGGTTGTGGGGGCATGAAAGCAACCCGAGCAACCAACCCAGCCGAAGCAGACGGGTATGATTTTTTATGCTGGTTATGATCAATGAGTGTCGCAGCTCTGGTGACAGCCTCCTTGATCATAGCTGCTAGTTGCTCAGGTGTCAATGTAATTTGTCGTGCATTACCCAATAAATTACCCGATTGAAACGACGTTCTTTCCTTAACATCATCCGCTGAGAAAGGAGGAGGCAGTGAGTCTCTAACACACAGTACGACACGCCTAAATAAGTAAGAAAAAATCAAAAACAAAACCGAAAAGCAAAAAAAAAAATTGAAACGAAAGACATAATGAAGTTAAGAAAAATTTAAACCGAATAATAAAATGGATTTCTAGATCTTGCACAAAAAAAATAGCTGAGTGCTAACAAATTTTGAGTTTTCGGAAATGGCGAGTTGGAAATTCTAAGGCCGGTCAAGATAAAAGTATTAGTACTTCTTGATTTTGACCTGTTCCGTTGAAACTGCTATAGTAATGTTGTAATTATTGTTACTGTTGTCGTTGCTGCTGCTGTTGTACCTGTTGCGGTTTTCTTGCTTCTTTCGGTGAAGTTGCAGTAGTTGCCGTAAGGTGATTGTAGTGGCGGCGATGTATTACCAATAATTATGAAGATTACGTGTTCATCACGTCGGGGTAACCAATGTTATTTAATGGTTATAGTAACTTAATGTTAAATTGAATATGGTAAATGATTGCAATAACTTAATGTTATATTTTTTTGATTATTTAAATAGTAGTTTTATTAATACTTAATTACAATAGTTTAACTAGTTTAAACATAAAGCCAATATGCTAATTTAAATTTATTTTACTAGTAATAATTCAAGATGATATTTATTTGCTGTGTGCTTTTTTGGACTCTCCGTTTTTTTTATAATTAAAATTTTTTGCTGGTCAAAAATCATTTTGTTTATTTTAGCGCCTTGGATTATATAGTTTTTAAAAATAGCTTTAAATGAATGAGTTGATAATTGTACCCAACTATTCTTTTAAGTGCAAAGTAAATTTTAACTAAATTTAATTAATACGAATTTAAAAAGTACAGTGTGGTAAAAGACGCCACACACCCGTGTTACATATAACAAAACCAAAGGAGTGGAAAGAATGTTAGTTATGACATTCTCGACTCCGTTACAGACACCTGAGCTATCGATAGTTAGTATTTTTTGTGGTAAGTCAGTAATGACCGAATCGGTCCAGTTTAACTACAGTTTAACCAATATTTAACTACTATTTGCATAAGGCAATCACAATTATACTGAACTGATTTGCATTCTGTCATCTCTTATCAGCAACTCCAGTGTGCCACCATTCAAATGTAATCTTTAAAGGTTCCCTGAAAACTAAATCTATTAATGAACTAATAGCTGTTAGCCGTAGGCTGTAATAAATTGGATTGGTTTTCCACCTTAAAATACAAATTTATTAATTTGTCCTATTATAGCTAAAAATTATTCTATATAATATAAAATAATACAATAATATAAAATTATATTAATATAATATGAAAAAATTATAATAATATAACAATATAACAATAAAATAACACAACTAACAAGCAAATACATCAAATATTTGCATTAATATCTTATTTATATTCACTTGTCTCGACACAAAACCATCGAAATTAATATAAATAGAATTTTAATAAATAATTAAACGTTCCAATCTCATCGAATTCACCGTTTTATACCAAATACACAAAGTACTTGCACGGAAATTCTATTTATATTCATTTTATTTGACAAAAATCACCGAAATTATTATAAACAAAATTTTATTAAATAATTAAACGTTTAAATTCGATCGAATTCACCGTTTTATACCTAATACACAAATTACTTGCAAGAAAAGCTTGTTTATATTGCTTGAGTCGACACAACATTAGCGAAATCTTTATTAACAAAATTGTATCTAAATAATTAACCGTTCAAATTGGATCGAATTCACCGTTTTATACCTAATTCACAAATAACTTGCATGGAAATCCTATTTATATTCACTATACACGACACAAAATCACCGAAATAATTATAAATACAATTTTTATTAAAATAATTAAACGTTCAAATTGGATCGAATTCACCGTTTTATACTAATACACAAAGTACTTGCATGTCTTATTTATATTCGCTTGTCTCGACACAAAACCACCGAAATTATTATAAATAAAACTTTATTAAATAAATAAACGATCAAATTCGATCGAATTCACCGTTTTATTTCAAATACACAATATTATTAAATAGTTAAACGTTTAAATTCGATCGAATTCACCGTTTTACACAAATACACAAAGTACTTGCATAAAAACCATATTTATATTCACTTTACTAGACACAAAATCACCGAAATAATTATAATTTTTTTTTTTAATAAAAAATTAAACGTTTAAATTCGATCGAATTCACCGTTTTATACTAATTCACAAAGTACTTGCAAGTCTTGTTTATATTCGCTTGTCTCGACACAAAACCACCGAAATTATAAATAAAATTTTAATAAATAATTAAACGTTCCAATTCGATCGAATTCACCGTTTTATGCCAAATACTAATCAATCAATCAATTAATGGAGATATACAAAAACCGATCTGGAATAAAATTTTGGGTTATTTTAATCAAATAAAACGGAAAATCCAGTTTTATCATTTTAAACAAAACGATTATTTTGGGAACCGAGTTGTTGTCCAGGCTGTATTTCATACATAATATATAATGATACTTCTAAGTATATTACGTTCAAACCGGTTTCCTATTGAGCTAAGAAGACTATTGGTTCTATATAGCTTTTGGGAGCTTTTTGTCAGTAGTGACAGAATTGGTCCGGTTTCTTAATGTCTTAGTTCTGTGCAACTGTTTTAGAAAGTGGAATAAGCTATCGTCTTCCATTAGAAGTATATGCTGTTTTTCCAAATTAAAGCATGGTGCACTCAATTATGTTAATACTTTTTAACTAATTTATTGCAAATTTGATTAATTTTATTATTGTTAACTGTCAATTTTTAAGAGTTGATAAATAAATGAAATGAAAAAGATACCTCAGGACAACATTTTATACTGTCAGTCCAACCAGGTTCTGCGGCATATGCGGATGATATCTGAGTATTTGGAATGAAAGGCAACGGTGTAAAACAAAGTCCAATTGTGGATTATCAGTTTCCGATGGGCTCAAAATATATAATTCAAAAAAAAAATATATGATCACAGGTTTTAAAGACCAAGACGCAAATGTTTTTAGTAGGAGTGACCACACATGTGAAGGAGTGATGTGTATGCCTTGTCGCTGGCAAACATGCTTTGCATAATCTACGTCATCTACTAAAGTCTAAATATCTTGCAAATCCCGACAGGCTTAAAGTTGTACAAGGTGTTGGTCAGACCCATTGTCATGTATGGATGTGAGAATTGGGCCCCAACAGACGAGTTTGAAAGACAGCTGATGAGCCAGATTGTGGTTTCGGTACGGGCTAGCAATGGCCTTTAAATATTAATAAATAATAATACCATACCCAACATTCATTTAACACAAGAAACAGTAAGGTCGAAGAACAATGATACGTTATATCGTCAAACATATTTAAAAATGTGTGATGATACAGGTAAACTAACACACTGCAGGAATTCGTTTCAAGGTAATTAAAAGCAACATGACAGGGAAGTTTTCAACGGCCAAACATCAATAATTAAATATAATTAATAAATTGTCCTTATTATTCAATACAAATAGTACAATAATTTTTTTAAACCTAGTATATTGTTAAAAATGGGCTTAACACTTAAAAAATTCAATATTTGTCTACTCCAAATATTCGGTTTATTTAAATGGCGTATTACTTTTGATAATCAAAATCGTGTGGTCTGCAAAAAAATGAAATTTTACAAATTATATGCAGTTTTGGTAGCAGTATTGCAGTTTTATGGCATAATCCAATTATACTTGGAGGTTCAAGCCAACACCAAAGTCAAAATGTTACGATTCACGTTTTTTACATCAATTTTTTCGATATTTTGGTTAAATAATTTGGCGTATTTCGATACGTTGGTGTGTTATAATTACGATTGGAAAGTATTTCGAAAAACGTTCGATTTACTTAACGATAATAATATGATAAGTTTAAATTGGACTAATGGTAAAGTTAAATTAATAAAACGTTGCGAATTGGTTGCATTTGTAACCATTCATATATCCGGGCTAGTGCTAATGTTCGGCACCATATGCGACTACTTTCATTTGTACAAACCGTTAAATTGGTTTTCAAAATTTTGTGCATTCATCGTGTACTATTTCAATATAATTTATTTGGTCGGACTTATTTCGATTGTGATCGTTTGCACGATTACAACAAAAATATTGCATAAAAAAATAAGTGTAACAATCAAATGTGTAAATACCAAAAAAAAATTACATTTGATCAAACAACACAAAATTTGTGATTACATCGAACAATTATGTAATGTTTTCTTTCAAATAAATAAAATTATTCGGCTGTGTAATGAACTATTTGCTCGTCGATTACTACTGTTTGTCCTGATGAATGCGACAAATACACCATGTGAATTTTTTTATTCGATATATCCGAATTTTAGAAAAAGTGCCGTAAATATATTTCATTTTGACAATTTATTGGGGAATTTGGCTGGATTATGCTATTCGATCTATCATTTGCTGGTTTTTATTGGATTTGGTGTCATATGTGAAATGTTTCGGGTACAAACAGATAAAGTAAAATTTTTACTATTTGAAATATGGCGTACATCACACGAGATGGATGACCGACTTGTCGAAAATGTAAGTGTTTATATTATGTTTATTTTTCTAAAGTAATGTACAAAATCTTTATAGTTTGGTTTCCATAAGAATTTTGGCAGAATTTATAACGCCACTTTAAAAAACTTATAGCACTCATAATTAAAAGCACATACGACCATGATTGATTGATTCGAAATGTGCGATTGAGCAAGATTTTCGGGAATGTGCCAGGCCCACCGTACACACACTTTAAAATATACTTAAACGGGACAGGATAGTTAAATATAATATTTTTTGAGATAGACCTGGTTACAGAGACCTTGGCGGCCATTAGTTATTATTATCTACTCATGCATATGACAGTACAAATCTATTATAATATGATCACCATCTTCATTATGCAACCATTCATCTGTAATCTGCAATGTTTCCCTGATTAATAAATCTATTAATGGACTAATTTCTCCGAACCGTAGGTTGTAATACATTTTATTAGTATTTGCCTGAAAATAGGCAATTAATTAATTTATCCCATTGTTGCTAAAAATTATTAAGTATATTTTTTTGTTTAATATTTGTATTTTGTTTCCCGATTTGGTTTCCAATTTACGTTCGTTTCTATTATTATATACGATCGCGAGTGCATATAAAGGTCGTACTTCTGCGCTCTTGCAAAAAACGTTTTGAAAAAAACAATATTCAATATGCTGATGTTCGTATTAAATTTTCCAGTTATTAATTCCAATGTTTTTAAATACATTGTGACAAGTAGCGCGCTTAAAACGCAAGCGGCTCTTAAAAATCGCTGAGAGAACTAAAACTGACATGGACTGGGTCTCCTATAAGGAGGTCCTCAAATCGTATAGATATGAACTATGAAGTGACAAAAGCAATTCCTGGAGACTTTTTTGTGATAAAATACAGGAGTTCTCTGAGGTAGCTAGGCTACTTAACATATTATCCAGTTGTCCTGTCATTTCAAGTTATCTCCAACGACCGGATTCTATACAAGTAGAGAATCCTTGGAGCTTCTTCTGGAAACTCATTTTCCGGGTTGTTTCAATTCTCCTCCTAAAGCCCTCCAAAGGCTAATAAGGCTACTGGCCTCGCGGGCAAAATTTTCAATAGAAGAACTATCTTGTTAGCAGTAAACAGTTTCAAGCCTTTCGAGTCTGCAGGCCTGGGTGGCATTATTCCTGCCGATATTCAGAAAACCACTGACTTAACTGTTCCCTAGCTTGAGGTGATTTTCAAAAGTAGCCTCGAACTATGTCACATTCCAAAGAAATGGACTGAAGTAAATGTAATTTTTATACCAAAGGCGAGAAAACGTTCTTATTACAATCCCAAAGACCTTAGCTTATCTTCTTATTTCTTGAAAATTCTAGAAAGACAGATAGAGGGTTACCTCAAAGGCTCAATCGAGCCTGCAAAGCTGTCAACGTTTGTCCTGATGAATGCATATAGTAAAGAGAAAATCGGTGGAAACTGCTTTCCATTATCTTTTATGTCCTATAAAGAAGACCATCGAATATAAGGAATTCTCTTTGGTGACCTTTTGCGACATTGAGGGTGCCTTTAAAAATGTCAAACCAGAAGTGATCACGCAAGTACTTTCAAATTTAGAGGTGGATGTGACACTTAGAAGCTGGATTGATCAAATGCTCAAAGGCAGAGTCATAACAGCGAATCTAGATGTATCATCCATCCGTAGATTTGTAAGTAGAGGTACACCGCAAGGTGGTGTATTATCCCCTCTTCTTTGGGATTTGGTAATAAATGACCTGTTACTAAACCTGGAAGGGACTGACTTTAAAGTGATGGCTTTTGCAGATGATGTTGCTATTGGCGCTTTCTGTAAATATCTTTGTATCTTCGGAGATGTTATGCAGAATGCTCTTGGCATTCTAACTCAATAGACCAATAGTTGTGGTCTCAGTGTTAACCCATTAAAGACTAAGTTGGTTATTTTTTCCAGGAAGTACAAACTTCCTCGCTTTGACCCTCCAACTCTCAATGGAGTTGTTTTAAACATCGCAGATAAAGTGAAATTCTTGGGTCTCATTTTGGATAGTAAACTAAGCTGGAAGCTTAATATTCTGGAAAGAGTAAAAAAGGCTACGATAGCACTGTACTCCTGTAAAAATTCCATTGGAAAAACGCCCTCCCTCCTCCCTGATAATTGCAGTATTTTTCAGGCAGAGCTCATAGCAATCAAGGAAGCCACAGATTGGATGAAGTATCATGTACTATCTGTAAGAGATATTGGCATTTTTATGGACAGTCAGGCTGCTATTAAAGTTTTACAATCATGCTTTAGCACGTCGAAAGTAGCCCGGAGTTGTCTTTCATCTCTTAACGAAATGGTTGAACAGTTCAATGGATCATATATGAGTGCCAGGACATTTCAATATTACGGGGAACATGAAAGTCGATGAACTCGCGCGACAAGGAATTACTTGCCTCATCTTACCGTACAAGGTGGACATTGAAGTACCACTTGTTACATGCAAATTGCTCCTTAAAGAAGAAGCTCGTAAAATACAAACAATAGATGGGTAAATTGCACCTCATATGTAATTACTAGACAGATTTGACTTAAAAAGGTCTAGTCAGCTAATATCTATGCAACGGCATAATATTAGCACGGTTGTGGGTGTCATTACTGGTCACATACTTATTGGAAAGCTGTAACGACGAAGAAGAGAAGGAAACAACACTTCAATTGTTATGCAACTGTCCTAGTCTGTCTCAAAAATATCTCCAGTTTTTAGGAGCTCACCTCCTGTGTGATCTAACGGATCTCAATAAATTGAGCGTTAAAGATATCTACTGCTTCGCGAGATGCTCAAATTGATTACAGTAGGGTAGTGCGGAGAAGAAATTTCTGTGGTAAGGCTACGGACCATATGTGTCTATGCCTTGTCTTTTTGTTGGGCGGCCACCTAAAACTAACTAACTAACTAAATATATTGTGAGGGTTAATATCGCAATTTTTGATTACACGTAAGCATAGTAAGGTGTTCTATTACAGGACAATTAAAAATCTAAACAATTAATCAAAATTATTAATACTAAGACTGTGTCCGAAACCCACGATAAATATTTGTGAATAAATTTGTTGACATTTATTTGAAAAATATTCCCCTACATTCCCAATTTTTTATTACGCTGCCCGAAAAGTATAATATTTGATTGAAATATTTCCCCGCCTAATATGTCTTTAAAATCGTTCTTTACGAGGAGTAACAATAAAGAAAAATTACAAAATACTTTCGCATTTTCTAAAATATGTGTCCACAAATGGGCTGCTAATTGTTTATTAAAATTGTCATAGCAACGAAAAATTTAAAAATTTTCTTAAATTGTTTTTGAATGTTAGTATTACAAAACCACGTAGTGAATTTTATGTTTTATTGTATATATCCGAGTGTGCTACGCGATGAGTTTAGCTTTTATGTATTTGTCAAAAACTGTCATAGCAACTGACCGTATTAATTTGGATGTCTTCAATTTTATCAAGTAAATAGCAAATATTTGTATTCACAAATATTTATCATTTGTTTCGGACACAGTCTAAGTAGCGAAATAAATTATCACGGATCGAATTCAGGTAAGTGGCCCATAATTTGAGTTTCTCGTTTTGGATTATGTCGAAACCATTTTGTAGATTTGCAAATTGTTGACTTCACCAAATCTTAACACTGGATAATCCAAAATCTTCGACGAAACAAACTAAGTAATAAAAATTTCCCGCATGATGATGAAATTGGTGTAAATCACGAATGATTAATTTGGTCAAAATTGCGCTTGGAAGAATAATGGGATGTTTGACATTGAAAGGCGCAATTGACCTTTGTATTCTTCCACCTATTCTCATTAGACCATTGTCATCAATAAAGGGATTCAATGACATCAACTTGCTTCGATTCGGCAATGCTTCATTTATTCTTAACGCGTCGAGCTCCCCTTTAAAATATAGCTCTTGTAACCCTCCGAACAATTTTTTTTCCGAAGAAATTAATTCTGCTCTCGAGATATTTCTCGTATCGGTTCTTCTCGTTTTATTTTCGCTCGAATGTTGTTTGCATATCGCAATACTAATGCAAACACCTTGAACACCTTATATGCATTTGAAAATCTGTTTGACAATTCCTCTATAAAATTGGTTGCGTAATTAATATGAAAAATTTCTGATGTACATTGTTTCCTGTCTTCAACATGAGATTCATTCACATTCGACGGGCTTTGCTTTGGCTAACATGATTCGTCTTTGACGGTTCACTAAGGACCATGCCACCTTAGGATACTGGATGATAAGCTTTCTAATGTTAAACCTCGTGACGCTATATAGGCAAGATTCTCCTTGGAGGATACATGTCTCCAATGACAGCGTGAAAAATGGGACTATATTTCGCTAGTTCGATTTCCTACGAATGTGGTCCACTTCCTAGGATGATCCGAAAGCCAGTCAAGAACTATTTGCGAATCTGTTCACAGTACTGTACTTTATATATCTATAGACTCAGTGAATCATTCACTACACGAATCAACTGGGTTAGCAAGAGTGCACCCATCAACTCTAACCTCGGTATACTTAGTTGCTTTAGCGGTGCTACTCGTGTCTTTGATACGATTAAGATACTATTTTTATTGTTTCCCTTGTACTCTATTGCATACACCGCTGCAACATATACCTTCTCACTCGCGTCACTAAATTTTTTCTCTTGCACGAATCCACCTGGTTATTTTTATGGTGCTTATATCTCGAAGTTCTCTTTATAAGCCACACCAGCTATGTTGGACATCTATTGGCAACGAATCAGCCCAATTTTTTTGGTCCACAGACTTTGAAATAGGACTTTTACCTTGACCGTTAGAAGTGATAACCACCCTAATGGATCAAAGATTTTACTCTCCATCAATAACTGGATTGTTTAGGGGCAATCCAGTACTAGATTTAGTGGATGCATCGTACACCACCCGAAGCTTAGTTGTGGTACTGGATATATGAATTTATCAGTCCGTGATGTTCGAAGAAAATATTCGTTTACGTTAGGACGTTGTTTTACTACTTGCATGTGCCTCAACAATGTTCGTATTCTTTCATGAACTGCTTATATAGTTCACCAAATGCTGCATCCCTTTGAAACCGTCTCTCCATTGCTCGTAATCGGTTCAATGCACTATTATAGGAGGATCCTAAATTTGTGGGCCATTGGCGAAATGGCAGCTTAACTAGGAATCTGTTATCTTCATCGCGTTTAGTTGTTTAAGAAACATTTCCTCACATTTAACCTCTTCATCAGATCTCTGTCTTCTTTTTGGTGTTTTTTTCTATTTCCCAAAATTGACGAAGACCACGATCAATATAGTAATGCTCTAAATTTGTGAAATTTACCGAAAGCATCCCTTATTTTAATTTCAGCGGTGGGTAGTACAGCTGCAGTGTCGTCCGATGCAACGTTTAAACAAAGATGTGATTCTTCTAGAATATTGGTAGCTTTAACCGAGACAATAATAATCAAAACTAGACAATAATAATCAACTAATAGCTTGTACAATAGATTTTCCTCTAAAAT
Organism: Tipula confusa; assembly: GCA_963556175.1. Taxonomy (NCBI): domain Eukaryota; kingdom Metazoa; phylum Arthropoda; class Insecta; order Diptera; family Tipulidae; genus Tipula; species Tipula confusa. The sequence continues at coordinate 162,793,113 of OY744476.1, forward strand.
TATATAATTCATGTGTAATTTTTCTTATACTATTTTCTGGATATATGTACCATTGGCCGAACAATTAACATGGAATGATTAGATATTTATCGATCGGCTGTTGTAACAACAAGCATGATAAGACATTTGCGCGCAGTGTTTGTATTTTAAATCGGCTACAACCTATAAATAATTAAAAAAATATTTTTCAATTCAAACTGCCCTCGGTTGCTATATACATATCTATATACAAGTGGTCTCAGGTTAAATTCATGCTGGGTCTTAGCGAAGTACTAATGAAACAGCATAACTCTTTTTTTTTAAATAAACCGTTTATATCTAGAATTTGTTTGTTAAGTTTTGATGAAAACTATAAAACAGAACCTAACACATAATTAAATTACTTGATCGAATAAAAGGGTTTTACAATGATAGGTGCGAAAAAAGTAATAAATTAGCCACCTGCATCTTTGATTTTTATGGTCAGATCAGTAATCGACGATTGAAAGTATATTACTCGCATTATTTACTAACCCATCGACAAATTACTTACGACACATTAATTGTGTGGTTTGATAAAAAAAACCATTACGCTTTGCGAGGAGAAAATGAACCTAAATATCGTATACTATTGACATGCGACAGTCATTGAAAACAGTTATTGTTTTTCACATAAACTTGCTTATAGCAATTAATGGAATTTGATAGTCCCCGCACAACATTGGCACTTCTTTCAGCATCTAACCCGTTTTTAAAAACTTCAAACGCCTCGTCAATCGAGCATAATCATATCTGCTCTCACAGCGACCCAAATTATGTTTGGTAAGGCTGTCATCATCCTCGGAGTCCTACACTTCTGTCTAATCTTTTTCAACTATACCATGAAAATTAACACTGTGCAATGTGAGTGATATTTGCTCGAATATGAGCAAGATATGAGAAATACGAACTCGATCAGGCCAGATTCAGTGGAAAAATAAAATTTTTAGATTTTCGCAAATATTATCCAAGTAAAGAGGATAAGCTGAATCATTACCTAGCAGGATAAACTTTTAAAGCCAAATTTCTTCTTATGCAATACTTGTATAGTTCCAAAATTGGGCACTTAAATTTTTTGCGCAAAAACCACGCAAAACGTTGACCTCGTAACTATAAATGTACATCAAATGACGAAGTAGGTATGTCGAACTTTTCGCTGATGAGTCGAAGACAACCCTAATTTTTGCACCCGTCATTTTTCACCTGTCATTTTTACGACTCCATGATGCGGCAAATAATAACTCGGTTGTTTTGCTTCGCTTGATGTTAATTGTCTCATATTGCCCAATGAGGTATATTCCCTCATGAAAGTTTTCCGCAAATTGTGCATCTGTGGTAAATCTCATTTCGATAGACCGGAATCGGCCATTTCCTAATACAATTGAGTTCCCTAAGGTGGTTGGTTCTTCTCGAAATGAGAGTTGAATGGTATATATTCCCTCTTCGTTCATGGTCGTAGCCGAAGTATAGAAATATTCGCATTGGCTTTCTTCACTAGTTAACTTATTTATATTTATTTATATTTATTTATATTTATTTATATTTATTTATATTTATTTATATTTATTTATATTTATTTATATTTATTTATATTTATTTATATTTATTTATATTTATTTATATTTATTTATATTTATTTATATTTATTTATATTTATTTATATTTATTTATATTTATTTATATTTATTTATATTTATTTATATTTATTTATATTTATTTATATTTATTTATATTTATTTATATTTATTTATATTTATTTATATTTATTTATATTTATTTATATTTATTTATATTTATTTATATTTATTTATATTTATTTATATTTATTTATATTTATTTATATTTATTTATATTTATTTATATTTATTTATATTTATTTATATTTATTTATATTTATTTATATTTATTTATATTTATTTATATTTATTTATATTTATTTATATTTATTTATATTTATTTATATTTATTTATATTTATTTATATTTATTTATATTTATTTATATTTATTTATATTTATTTATATTTATTTATATTTATTTATATTTATTTATATTTATTTATATTTATTTATATTTATTTATATTTATTTATATTTATTTATATTTATTTATATTTATTTATATTTATTTATATTTATTTATATTTATTTATATTTATTTATATTTATTTATATTTATTTATATTTATTTATATTTATTTATATTTATTTATATTTATTTATATTTATTTATATTTATTTATATTTATTTATATTTATTTATATTTATTTATATTTATTTATATTTATTTATATTTATTTATATTTATTTATATTTATTTATATTTATTTATATTTATTTATATTTATTTATATTTATTTATATTTATTTATATTTATTTATATTTATTTATATTTATTTATATTTATTTATATTTATTTATATTTATTTATATTTATTTATATTTATTTATATTTATTTATATTTATTTATATTTATTTATATTTATTTATATTTATTTATATTTATTTATATTTATTTATATTTATTTATATTTATTTATATTTATTTATATTTATTTATATTTATTTATATTTATTTATATTTATTTATATTTATTTATATTTATTTATATTTATTTATATTTATTTATATTTATTTATATTTATTTATATTTATTTATATTTATTTATATTTATTTATATTTATTTATATTAATTTATATTTATTTATATTTATTTATATTTATTTATAATTATTTATATTTATTTATATATATTTATATATATTTATATTTATTTATATTTATTTATATTTATTTATATTTATTTATATTTATTTATATTTATTTATATTTATTTATATTTATTTATATTTATTTATATTTATTTATATTTATTTATATTTATTTATATTTATTTATATTTATTTATATTTATTTATATTTATTTATATTTATTTATATTTATTTATATTTATTTATATTTATTTATATTTATTTATATTTATTTATATTTATTTATATTTATTTATATTTATTTATATTTATTTATATTTATTTATATTTATTTATATTTATTTATATTTATTTATATTTATTTATATTTATTTATATTTATTTATATTTATTTATATTTATTTATATTTATTTATATTTATTTATATTTATTTATATTTATTTATATTTATTTATATTTATTTATATTTATTTATATTTATTTATATTTATTTATATTTATTTATATTTATTTATATTTATTTATATTTATTTATATTTATTTATATTTATTTATATTTATTTATATTTATTTATATTTATTTATATTTATTTATATTTATTTATATTTATTTATATTTATTTATATTTATTTATATTTATTTATATTTATTTATATTTATTTATATTTATTTATATTTATTTATATTTATTTATATTTATTTATATTTATTTATATTTATTTATATTTATTTATATTTATTTATATTTATTTATATTTATTTATATTTATTTATATTTATTTATATTTATTTATATTTATTTATATTTATTTATATTTATTTATATTTATTTATATTTATTTATATTTATTTATATTTATTTATATTTATTTATATTTATTTATATTTATTTATATTTATTTATATTTATTTATATTTATTTATATTTATTTATATTTATTTATATTTATTTATATTTATTTATATTTATTTATATTTATTTATATTTATTTATATTTATTTATATTTATTTATATTTATTTATATTTATTTATATTTATTTATATTTATTTATATTTATTTATATTTATTTATATTTATTTATATTTATTTATATTTATTTATATTTATTTATATTTATTTATATTAATTTATATTTATTTATATTTATTTATATTTATTTATAATTATTTATATTTATTTATATATATTTATATATATTTATATTTATTTATATTTATTTATATTTATTTATATTTATTTATATTTATTTATATTTATTTATTTTTATTTATATTTATTTATATTTATTTATATTTATTTATATTTATTTATATTTATTTATATTTATTTATATTTATTTATATTTATTTATATTTATTCACATTTATTTATATTTATTTATATTTATTTATATTTATTTATATTTATTTATATTAATTTATATTTATTTATATTTATTTATATTTATTTATAATTATTTATATTTATTTATATATATTTATATATATTTATATTTATTTATATTTATTTATATTTATTTATATTTATTTATATTTATTTATATTTATTTATATTTATTTATTTTTATTTATATTTATTTATATTTATTTATATTTATTTATATTTATTTATATTTATTTATATTTATTTATATTTATTTATATTTATTTATATTTATTCACATTTATTTATATTTATTTATATTTATTTATATTTATTTATATTTATTTATATTTATTTATATTTATTTATATTTATTTATATTTATTTATATAATTTTTTATATAATTATTTTTATAATTATTTATATAATTATTTATATAATTATTTATATAATTATTTATATAACTATTTATATTTAACACCTAATTTTTCGCAACAACGCAACGGAACGAATTTCAAGGGAAACTAATCCAATTTATTACAGCATATGGATTGCAGAATTATAATTTTATATTATAATTAATTAAATTATGATTTCAGATTGATATTAATTCTATTTCTTACAGTCTATGGCTAAGAGCAATTAGTTCATTAATAGATTTTGTTTTCAGGAAACCTCTGCAGATTACAGATGAATGGTGGCACATTGGAGTTGCTGATAAGAGATGGCAGAATGCAGAGCAGTACAACATAAATGTGATTGTCTTACACTAACAGTAGTTTGAATATTGGATACCGGGAAATTGGACCAATTAAGTCATAACTAACATACTTTTCCTTTCCCTAACCCACAAAAATTTACTAACTATTGGCCGCCAAGGTGTCTGTAACCGGGTCGATCTCAATAATTTAACTAGTATCCTTCCATATCCTTCCAAGTATATGTAAAAACGGGTGTACTGTGGGCCCGGCGCTTTCCGGGATATCCTGCTTAATGCTTGGCAGTACATTCAAAATCAATCAATCAATCAATCAAATGACGAAGTAGGTATATAGAGACGGATAAGAACCACTTTATCGTAATCGAATATCGTTAAGAATTCAATTCAGATAAGAATTAAGTGTTAAACAAAACTTAAATTAACGACGTTAGGCGCTGGTTAAATAAAAAAGAACTTAACTTTTTTAGTCAATTGGGAAACCCAATTCGCAATAAGTGCATAATAGTTATAGTACAACACCAGCTTATTGGCCTTTGAAAGGTAATGTCTTTAGAAGAGGACGTAGGGCATCCAAAGCATGGTTGCCAGCGGGAAAACGTGCATTAAGGTCCCCTCCCAACAATTATCATGAAATGACAAGATATTCAAGGTATCAGAAGCCCATCATCCTTTCAAATGTGTTCACCACTGCTAAAATCATTTGTGTCTTGGCCTCTGAAGCTTGTGATCATATAATTTATTTGTATACTAATTGATTTATTTTAGTGTAAACCTTATACACTGTTGTCGTTAAATGGCACATTAAGAGCCATAATTATGAGGTATCTTTCGTTTACTACCTTTATATTAACAACAAGCAATTACATCGGGTTAAATGAAATGTCATGGTTATGATACTCTGTGATCCAAAATACCTTTCATAAATTACTTTTTATGCTCCAAAAAATTTATAATTACTAACGATCATCATTATTAATGATGATAATTTATAAATAAATTTCCAAATAATTGTAATATCATCGATAAACAAAAATAATCTACGAACCAATTAAATTCTTCATTTTCCTCAACACTTTATACCAATAATTACTAGCTTTAACAGTGAAATTATGTTGAAAATACTACACTTTACGATTATGTTGGCCCAGATCTACGGTATTTGTAAGCTTAAATTGTCCAACAAGAATCAAAAATTGATAATAAAACCAATTAAATATTACAAACTGTATTCGATATGTGTAGTACTAGTGCAAAGCGTAACCCTAGTATTTTTCTTCCGCGTTGTAGCTCTATATCAATTTGGAACTGTAGTAAATTTTACTGCAATGGCCGTTTTCATTTTTCTATGCATTACAACCTATAACACTTATTACGATGCAATTTTAAAATTTGATTATGATTCCGAAATTTTACTTAATCTTGTAAAGTTAGTTAATCGTTCGGCAAAAGTTTGGAAATTTAATAGCAATGTGAAATTATTAAAGTATTTAAAACTTTTATTTTTGATCAATATTTATGGAACCGGAATTTTAATGATGTTGGCCTGTTTACCAGACTATTTAATTTTAAATCCATCGTCGCCGATCAATATCTTGATATTGATTAATTTCTATTTCGAAATATTTATGATGTTCAGCGAAACGGCTGTTCTATCGATACTAATTTTTCTCGTTAGTTGTTGCACTAGAAATTTGCACAAACAAATTATTAAGTTAAATAAAAAACGTATTCATCGTGCGATTGTAATGTCCGTCATAAATGATGAAATTGACTGGTTAGCACAACATTTTTTGCATATGGCGAAATTTTGTCGAATGCAAAATAAATTTTATTCACGACGTGAAATCGTATTTTTATCGGCTCACATGATCAAAACAATTTGTGAACTTTTTTACTTTTACTATGCAATATTTATCGAAATTCGAACTATACCGTGGGACGAAGCAGTTCTGCAATTATTTATTAGTGGCTCATATGCTATGAGTCATGTGATTAATTTTGTTATATTTGCCGAAATATGTGGATTATTGATTTTAGAAATAGAAAAATTAAAATGGTCGTTGGCTGAGGTGAGAAGACAGTCAAACGATTTGGATGTACGGATTATAGAGAATGTAAGTATTTCAAATTTAGCTTATAGTTTTTGCAAAATATTGAGACAGGTATGCCGCTAATTTGGGGACACTCTGTGATTTGGCTAATTTTGTATAATATTTACATGTAGTATTCTTTTGCTCAGGGATTTACTAATTTACGTTAGATTTTGAAGTAAATTTTTGTTTGTTTTAATTAGGTAATACTGTATCGAAAATTATTCGAATTATATAGGGATATAATTGTTTTTGTAAAAGGCAGTTTGAGTTATTGTGTTATAACAATAATTTTTAGCCGACTTTAATAAATTTTACCAATACCAATAACTTTCCGACATTATATAAATAATTAAATTATACAATGATAATTCAAATTTAATTATCCATTAAAACTAATTATTTTAATGGAAATTTTTATTAATTGCTGATTTAATATTTAAACATAATTTCTTTACATCTAAAAGATGTATAATTATCATTTAACACTATATAATATTTAGTTTCCGTAATGAAGTTAACGCTTTTCCATTGTACATGGGTTATTGCCCAAATTTATGGCATTTTTAAATTTAATTTGACATTACAAAATAATTTAATTACATTTACCGAAATAAGATTTTATCGAATTTATTCGATATTTTTATTTTTAATATGGAACCTAAAACTGATACAATTTTGTTGGTACTTGCAACAAATTAAATATGGTTCTGTTGTTAATTTTTCGCTTCTTGTCATTTTTATTTCACTGGTGATTCAAATGTACACCACTTATTATGATAATATAATTAATGTGCGGAATGAAAGCATTATATTTAATGAATTTTGTAAATTAATGAACAAATTTAATCGAGTAAATCAAAATTTAAAATTTTTAAACTTTGTTAAAACATTAACTCATTTAATTTTGTATGGATCAGGTATGATTTTATTGTCTGGATTTATTGTGGACTATATTGGAGAGTATCCTAAACTCGGTTTAATCATTATGATTCCAAGTTTTTTGCTATTCTACTTCGAAATAATTAACATGTTTGCTGTTTTATTAATTTTAACCAACATAATATCAATAGTTAATACGATCAAATATAATTTAAAACATAAAATTGATTTAGTTAATAAAACGAATTACAATGGTAGGATTCAGCTTAGTTGCGATCTTGATCAATTGAGCAAAATATTACTGAAAGTTTATAAAATGGTCGATGGTGTTAATCGATTTTATTCGAAGCGTATAATAGTTTTTTTAACATTTAATATGTTAAATTTAATATGTGAATTTTTTTATTTATTCTTTACGCGTGTGATGAGAAATCCCGAAAATTTATTTGATTCATTAATTGGTATGCAATCATTTTCACGGATATTTTATTCCTTGTACCATGCATTGAACTTTTCTATTTTTATCTTAATTTGTCACGTGTTTTGTGAGCAATTCGATAAAATTAGATTTTTGGTGAATGAATTGAGACAAAACCCCATTCGATTTGATGCTCAACTAATTAAAAGTGTGAGTAAAATGTTAAATTTAAAACCCACTTAATAAAATCCAAATTTTTGTTTTATTTCAGGTAAGTATAACATAAATATGCTGATTGGTAAGATTTAATAAAATTATTATTTGTTATTCAAAAAATAGACAGTCAAGTCAGACAATAGTCAAGTAAATAGTAAAGTTAATAGTTAAGTCAAAAGTAAAGTCAATAGTAAGGTCAATATTCAAGTCAAAAGTAAAGTCAAAAGTAAAGTCAATAGTAAAATCAATAGTCAAGTCAATAGTGCAGTCAACAGTAAAGTCAATAGTCAAGTCAATAGTAAAGTCAATAGTGCAGTCAACAGTAAAACCAATAGTCAAGTCAATACTAAAGACAAAAGTAAAGTCAATACTAAAGTCAAAAGTAAAGTGAATAGTAATAGTAAAGTCAATAGTAAAGTCAATAGTAAAGTTAATAGTAAAGTCAATAGTAAAGTCAATAGTAAAGTCAATAGTCAAGTCAATAGTAAAGTCAATAGTAAAGTCAATAGTAAAGTTAATAGTAAAGTCAATAGTAAAGTCACTAGTCAAGTCAATAGTCAAGTCAATAGTAAAGACAATAGTAAAGTCAACAGTAAAGCCAAAAGTCAAGTCAATACTAAAGTCAATAGTGAAGTCAAAAGTAAAGCCAATAGTAAAGTCAAGAGAAAAGTCAATAATAATGTCAATAGTGAAGACAATATTAAAGTCAATATTAAAGTCAATAGTAAAGTCAATAGTAAAGTCAGTAGTAAAGTCAATAGTAAAGTCAATAGTAAAGTCAATAGTAACGTCAATATTAAAGTCAATAATAAAGTCAGTAATAAAGTCAATAGTAAAGTCAATAGTAAAGTCAATAGTCAAGTAAATAGTCAAGTCAATAGTCCAGTCAATAGTCAAGTCAATAGCCAAGTCAATAGTGAAGTCAATAGTCAAGTCAATAGTCAAGTCAATAGTCAAGTCAATAGTCAAGTCAATAGTAAAATCAATAGTCAAGTCAATAGTCAAGTCAATAGTCAAGCCAATAGTCAAGTCAATAGTCAAGTCAATAGTCAAGTCAGTAGTCAAGTCAATAGTCAAGTCAATAGTCAAGTCAATAGTCAAGTCACTAGTCAAGTCAATAGTCAGCTCAATAGTCAAGTCAATAGTAAAGTCAATAGTCAAGTCAATAGTCAATTCAATACTCAAGTCAATAATCAAGTCAATAGTAAAGTCAATAGTCAAGTCAATAGCCAAGTCAATAGTCAAGTCAATAGTCAAGTCAATAGTCAAGTCAATAGTCAAGTCAATAGCCAAGTCAATAGTCAAGTCAATAGTCAAGACTTTACATTTTCCTGTGATCCCTGACTTGTATGAAAACTGCCATCTTAGCTTTTCAGTGACCTATTAATGATCACTGCCTACAAATTTGGAGCCGACCGATAAGATCTCACATCTTGGATCACAAGATCCATTCACTTAGAAATTAACTCATTGTCAATAATTCGGGACGATGTTTCCCAGTAGATAATTTTATGAGGAAAGAAAGTACCAGGCACAATGAGGTCATCCACGACCGCAAAGTACATTATTCTTTCCCCATTATCGGTCGCTATATCGTGTCGGGAGCACAGACCTATGTTTTCATATAAGTCAGTCTGATTTCAAATTCAACACACATGATCTTCACTTTTTGGCCATCGAGTTTTTTTGGAGAGCAACGAGTGCCATACCATACTCTTTCATGGCTGATATAGTTTCATCAAGCACGCCTGGTTTTTTTAGCGACTGCCCGTTTCACATACCGATCCTAAACTGCGTGCTCTTTAACATAATAGAAGGTCAGTTCGAATTTTGGCGGTATCCATATTTCGTTTTGATATTTTTAAAAGTGAGGTTTTTTATGGATGCGGGTAATCAGCCCAGAGATTCAATTTTTTTTAGTCGCCTCCTCCAAGCCAAGGATGCTGTGAGGGATTTCTGAGGATATCATGCTCGTTTAGAATTTTTTAACGAGGCACGGGAGAGCCCCCACCAATGACGAAATGGTTTAAACTTCTAAAAAAATAAATATCCCTAAGTCTGAACACTGAGGTACTGACTCTTTTTTTTCATTTCAACTGTGACGGTCTGATAAACGAAGATGAGAAAGCACAATATCGGAATTTTGTTAGCAGTTGCATTTTCGAAACCAACTTTTATTTTAATGATGTGAAATATCTATGGGAGGTATTCAAAACTTCGATTATCAGTGCTGCCCGAGCGACTCTAGATATGGTAAAAATTAAGCCCAAAAATGATTGATTTGATGAGGAGTGTCGCTTTGCTGTCGAGCAAGAGCCTCTAAAGAGCAAATACGCTTTACAATCGGATGGAAGATCAAAACGATCCCTACTGGGAGAACCGCAAAGCGAATTTGAAGTCGAAAAAAGCGGGAACTTGAATGCTCAAGCCTTAAGAGTACAGCAACAAGCGCAGTTCCCGTAACTTCTTTAAAGGAGTCATCGGATTTGACATCCTTAGACCTAGGTCTATCGCCATTTGGGACCAGGATGGAAACCACCGTGTTAACATCGATGCAGTGCTTGATATTTGGAAGGAGCATTTCTTGATTTACTTGTTCAATTAGTGTTAAATGCTGTGTTTGAAATTGTCAAATACAGACTGCGGAAACTAAAAGAAACCGTTCTCCTGGGATTGATTTTATTAATTCCGACTTAATATTTGGAGAGGATACTTTGTAGAACTATATTTTCGACCTTATTCGATTAGAAAGGTAAAGCGAAGTTATGCTTCATGAATTTTTTTCGTTGAGGATGATTGATACTAAATACTACGAGACATCCCTTGACGTACATCAGGTGTTTTTGGATTTCCATCAAGCCTATGACTCAATTCATCTAGATAGCTTATGGTTTGCTGTGCGATATCTAGGAATACTTGACAAATATGTGCGGTTATGTAAAATGAAAGTAATCTAAGAGTAGAGAACGATTTGTCTTCTTCGGGTTATCCAAGCTCGGGATCGAATCCGTTGGACCCAGAATTTTGAAGCCCGGTATGGGTCAGCAATGGGCTGTAAGAATCAATTATTATTTAAATCTGTTAATTAGCTCTAAAAATATTACTGTTGTCACTTTGAGACCAACGCTATAATTTCAGCACCACTAATTACGGTGAGGTGAGTAAAAATATATTGATTTCGTTAACCAAAAAATTGACGTGCATGCTCACATTACGCTTTAAATTATTCATAGACTAATGTAAATTAATAAATCATTGCTAGTTTATTTACTTAATTAATTATCATTAATTTAGTTTGGTAGACTTTCAACAGTAAAGTTAAATTTTATAAGAATTCTGTTAGAAATGGATTATACAATTATAAAAATTATTATTGGGGTCGCGCAATTCTACGGCATATTTAAATTTCGGCTGATCATAATCGATAATCACATCTCATGTAACGAATTAAAATTTTATCGACTTTATACCATGATCGTTATTAGCCTGATAAACTATTATTTTATACGATCTGTGCTAGAAATTATTCCATTAATTCGTATGGTCGTCGTTGGTGTAACTTTTTTAGTCATTGTGATGTCACTATTCAGTGGAATAAATTTCACCGTCTATGATCTACTGCTACGACAGAATTATAATCAACAATTAATTCAACAAATAATCAAGTTGTTGAACAAACAAGGAAGCCATTTTAAATATGAAATCAGTGTTAAATTCAAAAGATTTTTAAACAATTTAATAGTGGCCATGATGCTTGGTACCGGAATATTTTTATCAATTGGTTACATCGGGGAATGTATATATTTTAATGAAAATGATAATTTGGCTACAGTGGCCTTCTGTTTTTTAATTTACTATTACGAAATCATATCGATTTTTAATATTGTCTTAACCATTTCGATATCCATTTATTTATTCCATTCGTTGGCTTCTCAGCTTCGATATACAATTACGACACTTAAGCGGAAACAAACCACCCACCAAGTATCTAAATTGTGTAATACTATCGATACGACAATGAAAATATTACACAAAATACAAAAAATCATTGTTCTATTCAATCGTCTAGTATCGAGGCAGATTATTATATTTTTTGCGGCAAAAATTTCACAATCGACATGCGAACTGTTCTACATATATCATTCATTTTTTTTGCAAACCCACATTGGTGTTAATTTACAACCTGCAATTTGTTTTGTAATTTATCATTTGCTACATTTGAGCCTATTTGTTGAGTTGTTTAGTATTTATGATGCAGAGTTGAATCGAATTAAATTTTTGATTGATGATGTAATGGTGGTGAATAATTCAGATAATCGACTTGAAAAAAATGTGAGACGTTTATTATTATTTAAGGAAATGCCGAAGATAGGGTTGTGCTTTGGCCTCAAATATCGCCAAATTGTTAAACTATATTATTTTATAATTTTTATTTTCAGTTAAATCTTTTCCGGATACAAATGGAACACTTTGATTTCGATATAGCACCATATAAGCTGTTTACTGTCAATAAAAATTTACTCTATTCGGTAAGATGAACATAGCCACATGCAATTTTGATTTTAATTGATTTTTTTTAATTTTAGATGATTGCATACGCGGTCAATGGATTAATAATTTTGATACAGTTTCAAAAAAGTTCTGACCCTTCGAAATGAATTAAAAATTTTACTAAATTATTGTATTTTTATTTTTAATATTAATACTACTTGTTAGGTTAAGATAAATTATAAAACTAAGATTTTTTTTTTAATCTTAACATAAGAATTGCAGTCAAGAAAATAAATACTGAAAAGAATGCAGGTTTTAAATTTAATGAAAATTGTTGTTACTTTCGATAATTACGATTGGTTATAGCCTTGTAACAATCATCTAAATCAACCAAATAGAGAAGTTTTAGACTATCGAGAACCCGTTAAGTAGTTGTCTTCTAAAGAATCTGAGTGTAAAATTAATTCGTTCTCAACTAATCAGTTAACACTTTGTAACTGGAAACGTATTGCCACGAGGAGATTCTACAACTTCAAGATTCCTTCGTTATTCAAAATTTATCTAGAACATGTTAAATCACATATAGAGATTGTCAAACCAAAAAACATTTTACTTTCCATACCTATAAGCGTGCTACAGCATCAAATACAGAGCTACGAGTGGTGTTAGATGGGTCGATCATAACGAGTACCGGAATCTCATTCAATAGAATGATCGTAGGTTGTTGTACTGAAAATTCTCCAACAGAACCATCGTCGACTTTTAAACAAAAGACTCTGACGTATGGTACCTCTTCAGCACCGTTTCTTGCTACTAAATGTTTCAAACGATTGGTGCTCGATCATCATAGTAATACACAAGCAGCAGCCATTACCATCGAGAAACACGTCAACATTGAGGATCTACTTGACGGAAAAAGCCAAATTACTACAGCAATACAGCTGTATCAGCTGTAGAGATCATATCTTAACCATCTTACAGGCAGCTGGCATGGAATTGAGGAACTGTTCTAATTCTTCCAGATCCTAAATGATTTCTTACCTGAACACAAAGAGACTCAACTTAAATCTGACAAAGATTACATGGTAACACTGGGAATTTTTCGGCGTTCATCTTTAACTTAAACGTAAATTCAAGCATATCATAACGAGAAATATTTAAGATCGCTTGTATTTATAATCCTCTCGATTTATTAACACCCGTAGTAAGCTGCTTACTCCGTGGTTATGGAAATTCAAAATAGAGTGCGCTAATTGAGCGGTGTTATACGTCCATAACTCTACAGTATTGATCGCTGCTTCTCAATAGGTGCAGCGAGTCTACTCGCTTAGCTGGCAAACAAGGTGGCCCGATTCAACAATTTCACTTCATTGGATGAAATCATATGCCTGTATGGCAAACTTCTGTATCATAAAGGTACAACACTTCAAAAATTTCAAGATTAGACAATTGTTTTCACATACTAACCGAATACAATCCAGAAGACTTGATAATCATCATATTGGCCAACGTTACGTGACCGATTTTACTGCAGAAACATTCGGAATGAAGAAGATTCATTGCCCACATCCTTTGCTTTTAGAATTTCGCCGAATTTAGAATTTAGCGGACCACTAAAACTTATTTAGTTAGATCAAGCACACATTATCATCATTCGTATTGTAGAGACAATTTTGCCGAGTACATATGGGATTTGAAAAACTCAATTACATCGTAAAACAGCCAACTCGGTTATCATTGTCGCTATATGCAAAAACCATAGGTCATTCGAGTTGGAGACCCACATCAAATTACAAAAATCATAATTATTTTTTAACAGAGGACTCTATGCAAACGAGGTTTTTAGGATAATGGGATAAATTTTATCGGTACCGAGAGTTATGCGAGCCAGATGCACTTATTTTATCGCAACAACAGAAGGATGAACTACATTTAATGTGTGAAGATGATGAGAACGGGTGGAAATTCACGTCATCTCTGCCCCTAATTTGGCCTTCATTAAGCGAGTGTAAAACTAGCTAATAACTTAGACAAAAATAATAAACTTAACATTTGTCAGCCGGCTTAATTCGGTAGGAAGTTCATTGTACTTATATAAACGGATTCCTAAAAATTGGCGCAGCCGACACGGTTAAGTGAAATTATTAAAAGTGTAATATCAAACAAATAAAAACTGGATAAAAAGTGAATCCGTCGAAAAGTGTTTTTTATCTCTCTGTGCAGAGGAAACCAATCAACAATTGAGTGTAATTATTGAACAATTGACCAAATTGGGTCAGAAACAAATAGAACATGACCAGGTACTAACATATATCAATAACAAAATTGTAGAACCTAGTCCTGTTAATGTTGAATAAATTAGGTAAAACCGGGTATCGGTAAATTTTTTCAGGATCCCGGTCCTATATTAAATCTATTCCATCGTTTGATGGAAATAGACAAATCTGATCTTGACTAAAAACAGCTGAGGATATATTAACACTTATTGCACCGTTAATCACTAAACAACAACTCAGGGTGTATATGCAAACAATTATTAACAAAATAGAAGGTAAAACTAAAGACACATTGTGCTTTGCTAGTAGTCCTGAAACGTTTCAAGAAATAAAGGAAATCCTTTTGGAAACTTTAGGAGATAAGCAAGAGATCCCTTTCTATTGTCTCTCAATTATAGACCAACAAACTAAGCGGCACAATGCCAACTCACGGCTTCTATCAAAAATTAAGAAATTTTATTAAATATAAAATCACTAGCGAACCAAAATCATCTGTATAAGGGATCGTCGCAGACAATTTGTGCCTTTATTGAAGAGGATTCTTTGCCGCCTTTATAGCTAACTCACTCAAACCTTATTTTGGTTATGCCCAAGCGGCTAAACTACGAAATATGGAAGAGATATACGCCTTTCTTTGCAAATTCACTAGCAATGAACTTATTTTGAATAATGCAAAGAGAAATAATCTTCTAACAGAAGAGTAATCAAAGACTAAGTTTCTCCCAATATATCAAGAACAGGCCAATTTTTGAAAAACTCCATGGCAAGTTCAAGAACAAAATGAACCCTCGCCGATGGAGGGCCAACAAAGATACAGTGAATGCCAACAAAAAGATACAGTGAAGAATGTTGAAAATCCAAATGTTGCTGATAAAGCTACAGATGTTGAAGAAAATGTAACTGTAGAAGAGACAAGTACAGCCAATTTTTGGAAGGCTCAGAATTCAGAATCGAAGGATTAAATTTGCTCCCTTATCTGAAATGCCAGAATAAATTAACAAACCAAAACATTAAAATTCTCATTGATACAGGTGCAAATAGAAATATTATCAAACCAAATATAATCCCTAAACATCTTCTAATTTCAAAAAATTCATCTGTAAAATATTAGGAACTCAAAGAGTAACTAAAGTAGAAAAAATAAATTTGTTTGGCAATGTCATAAATATTTTGACGGATTACTAGGATCGCAATAGCTTAAATGAATGCAAAAATTGATTAAAAATCCGGGACAATTTCGTTAAACAACATTTTTAAATTTTATAGATGTT
Source organism: Tipula confusa (assembly GCA_963556175.1). Taxonomy (NCBI): domain Eukaryota; kingdom Metazoa; phylum Arthropoda; class Insecta; order Diptera; family Tipulidae; genus Tipula; species Tipula confusa. The sequence goes on from OY744476.1 coordinate 162,809,579, forward strand.
ACCCTAATGATCATTTTTTTACCCATGTAGTGACATTCAGTACAATAAATAATGGTGATTGGGTAGCAACAGATTACAAACAAAAAACAATTGAGAGCTTAGTTAGAACCAAACACGTAGGCGACAATGAAAAACAAATTCTCACAAATGCAATATATAATTATCAGCCTGTATTGTTGAAGCAGAATGAAAAACTTTTTGCAACAACGGTGATTAAACATAAAATTGTTACAAAGGACGAAAATCCCGTGTACACAAAAATATATAGGTATCCCCATCACTGTAAAAGTGAAGTGGAGGAGCACATATACAAGATATGTTGAATAGTGGACTCAAGAGAAACTCCAGTAGCGCCTAATATGGGTAATACAAAAAAAACTGACGCGTCAGGCCTCCGAAAGATCAGAGTAGTGATCGATTTTAGGAAGCTAAATGATAAGACCGTAGATGATAAATTCCAAATACCGCAGATAGAAGATATTTTAGATAGTCTGGGCTAATCTACTTATTTTACTACATTCGATTTGAAGTCAAGGTTTCATCAGATCCCCATGGATCAAAAATATCATCAGAAAACTTTTTTTTTCAACTGAAATTTTGAATTTACGCGAATGCCATTCGAACCTAAAAATGGCCCGGCAACTTTTCAGCGAGCTATAATGTCATCTGCGGATTAATCGGAAAAATTTGATATATATCTCGATGATACTATTATTATTAGGTTTAATCTAGAAAATCATATTATCAAACCTTTGTGAAGTATACTTAAACGACTGTCGCACTTTAATTTAAAAATCCAGCTAGATAATTTTAAAGAAAGAGACAGAATTCCTTGGGGATGTAATTACCCAAGGAGTAAAACCAAACCAAGAAAAGTGTGAAAAAATACTTGAATGGCCAATATCGCAGTCACTCAAAAGCAAATCAAGCAGTTTCTGGGGCTATCAGGTTATTATCGTCGGTTCATTCAGAATTATTCTCTTGGTGATCTGACAATGACAAAATTTCTAAAAAATGACATTGCGATTAACGTCAAAGATCCAGACTACGTTAAAGCTTTCGAAACCATTAAGAAGATTATACCCACGGCTCAAGTTCTTGCCTATCTGGATTTCTCAAAACCTTTCATCTTAACCACAGATGCATCAAATCATTCATATTTGCACTAGGTGCTGTCCTCTCCCAAATGCACGATAAGGTTGAAAGACCAATTGCCATCGCGTCCAAAAAATTAAACATGACTTACGCAACAAATGAACGAGAAGCACTAGCAATAATTTGGGCACTAAAAAATATCAACCATAACTCTACGGTAAAAAATTCACACTTCTAATAATACCTTTATTAAAACATACACTCTATTAATACCTTTATTAAAACATAAAAACAAAACTCGAAAATCTTTTGCTGGAACTTGAGAACTTCGACTATGACGTTGTTTATAAACAAGGTAAAAAGACCGTGGTGGTATTTTAAAGAAATAAATTCACACGAAGGAAATGAATCAGTAAATGATTCAAATCTAAAACAAAGTTCGCAAATAATCCATTCCGCTGACACTTCCAACGATTATTATTTACATTTTGCAGATCGCCCAATTAACTATTTTCAGAGTATCTAAGCTCGACACTATCATAAACGAAAAAATATTTCCCAACTTCAATCGAACAACCATCGTAAAAGAATCTTTTGAAAAAGTCAAAATTCATTTTCGTTGAATTTTCTTAATTTTCAAAAATAACTATAAACATGGAAAAACCGTTCAACTATATTCTGATTGTGAATCAAACATTAGAAATATAAGAAGGAACTTCCTAATGATAGGAAATTGCACGGTTACAATTCATTTTAAAAATTTGAGCATTTGATATTAGAAGTGAAAACTGGAAGATGCAAGGAGCTCTTCGTAACATCCAAATATTTCGGTATATAAAAGGAATCCAGAATATAACAACTAGTAAGAACAAACGTCTGCAAGAAGGCTTTTTGAAACAATATACACACTAAAATTGGATTTGGACTCTCTAAAGGATTATCAGTTCCCACAACTGGTGTAATTGTGTTGGTATCATACATGTGTATTCAAAAAATGTTGCAACAAGAAACGTACAAAGTTCAAGCGACCCAAAATCATAATATAAGGACGAAGAAAAGCAGGTAGCATACCAAAAACCGTGGATGACTTTTCTTCACCTCGCGGAGAAGTTACATTATCATAATAACAATGTAATCATAGAAAGTGCAACAAAAGCAACACGTTGTTGATAGCCAACGTTTCTTTTCCACAGAAAGTGCAGATTTTTTAAGAAGAATAAATACAGACACTTATGAAATTAACGAAATCAATGATATCAACGAGATGTTCTAACCCAACGAAGGGAGAAATTCAATTCAAAATGAAACCAATATCGAAGAATTAGATAATGAAACTCAAGATAACAACTCATTACAACCAACAATACATTCCCAACAGGAAAATTTAAATGACAATTTTACATCGTTAGAAACCATAGTAAATCGATTTAGGATACAAATAATTATTACAGAAAATTTTACGATAAATTTCGAAACTGTATAAGGAAACAGATGAATTAATATTAGTCCAAACATAGATCATACCGACTTAGTAAATAAGTTAAAAGAATATATATATCAGGAAAACGAGTAGCTATTTATACTGCAATATCTGATACTCAATTCTACGTAATTCAGCAAGTATTAACTATTAATTTCCAAATATAAAATTTGTAAAATGTACCCATTTTGCTCAGGATATTGAAACGGAAGACGAGCATTAAAGTAATGTTTATTCAGCTTAAAAAATTAAAAAACCCTGGAATCTTAGCGTTATACGAAAATCTAAAATTTATAATAAAAACATTAAAATCATTATCAATAAAATTTCAAATAATTGTGATATATGTAATCGAGCAAAATACGATAGAAATCCAATTAAACCAGTTTATCAAAAAAACCGAGTTATCCACGGAAAAAGACCAAATCATTTATGTAGAGATATCTATGTTAATAGAAAACAGTCATTCTTAGTGTTTAAAGACAAATTCACAAAGTTCAACGGATTATACCCTATAGAAAGTAGAACACTCATAGAAATCATAGAAAAATTAAAAATATATTTCAATCATAAAAAAACCCTTAAAACTAATAGCCGACAACGAATTTAAACACATCAATATAAAAGAATTTTTATAAAAGAAGCAAGGAAATATCGAATCACAATTGCCAAAACCAAATACCCATACAGGGAATTCTGACGTAGAACGTCTTAATAATACTTTAACCGAAAAACTACGAATATTAAATCTAGAACAAATGAGCCCAGTTAGAATCCAAATGCTGAAAGCTATAAAAACAGACAATAATCAATACCACAGTACAATTAAATGCAGTCCCGCGAAAGCTAAGGAAAGTACAGAGGGTAAAAAGCAAATTTATAAAAATTTAGTATTAGCACAAAGCAAACGATTGAAAAAATATAATCGAAATAGAGAAGAGTACAATGAAACTAGACAGTTAGGATACATAAAAAACTATAAGGCTCTACGGCATAAAGACGAACCAAAATACAGAAGACATAACTTGGAGAACATTCATCAGATAAATGTTAAAAGACCGTTAAAATTTACAGATCATGGTAATCTTAATATTGATAACAATGACGCTAGTAGTACCAGTACACACTCAACTGTTAGTAGAGAAAATAGAAACTAATACAGGTTAGACCATTTTTAAGGATAATGAAATTTTAGTCCCCAAGACGTACAACTATTCATTACATTTAATATACTTAAATCCATTAGAAATTACGATATTAGAACTTAAAAAAGTGGTATTTGAAATCGTATTAAACTTTACGGAGATAAACGCTAGACCAATACTAGAAACATAGAAGTTTTACTACAAAGATTAATGACTTTAAAGGACGGACATCATACCATATACAAAAAAGGACTAGTTAACTTTTTAGGTACAATTACCAAATGGATATCAAGAACTATGGACGAAGAAAACCGACAGGTGATTAACAAACATTTAGATCTAATTGATAATAATAATGATAATGTAATATCAAATGTTAACCAACAAATACAGATTAATAGCAATCTAAATGAATCTGTATACAAATTGTACAATTCGATTATAGATGATAGAAAAATTATGAAAAAATATATAACAAAAACTATGCGCTGCATTGGTAATTGCTAAAAAAAACGGTGGATTCGATCGAATTCAATTGTTTAATTATTTGAATAAAATTCGATTTGTAGTGTTTTTGGTTTTAAAGTAAATTTAAACAGGATTTTGATGCTTTGTGTAATTGCTTTTATGCTTTTATGTATTTATATATTTATGCATTTATATATTTTAATATTTATGTATTTAGGTATTTATATATTTATATTACATTAATATATTATCAGTATGAGACAAATTAATATATTTGTATTTTCAGAAAAAACTAATCCAGTTTTTTACAGTCTACGGCTTGCAGAAATTATATTATGATATTATTAGTTTATTGTATTACAAATTAATTAATTTATCATTTCAGATGAAAACTAATTCAATTTATTACAGCCTATGACTAAGAGCGGTTATTTCATTAATAGATTTTGCTTTTAGGAAACATTTGCTGATAAACCTGAATGGGGGCACACTGCAGTTGATGATAAAAAATGAAATAATGCAGAGCAGCTCGTCAAAATTGTGATTGTCTTGTGCTAACATTAGTTGAAAATTGGCTTCCGGAAAACCGGGTCAAATCTGTCATTACTAACATGTCCTTCCTTTCCTTATACCACAAAAAAAAAACACTAACTATCGATCGCTTAGGTGTCTGCAACCGGGTCGAGTCTGTCACAACTAACATTCCTTCCATTCCTTCGGTTTTGTTATATGTAACACGGGTGTACGGTGGTGCCCGGCATTCCGGGAGTTCCTGGTTCGTCCTTGGCCGTACACTCTAATCAATCAATCAATCAATCAACAAAAACTATGCGCTGCATTAATATTTGTGCTCATGAAAAAATTATTTCAGTTATGTTTACGAAATTATAAAACTAAGTAAAATTTTACTTTTTCAAATTTTTTTTCTATGCAATTAAGTATTAAATAATGTTTCATTTGGTATACAATTTATAAAAAAAAATCTCAGGATTAACGTATAAAATAATTAATTTACTCTGTTGCAAAAGTATTTGTTTTACAAATTACTGTTGCAAAACAGTAGGACAGTAGGGACATTTTTAATAAAAAACGTTACTACTTTATATTATTTTGTGTATTTTATTTCAATTTAATATTTTGTATGCCCACCTTTATTTAATATGACCTCATTTAGTCTTCTGGGTATGCTATCAAATAATTCGGAAATAAATTTTAGATATTGTACTCGACACCTGAAATTTTACAATTTCATCCCATAACTCTTGCTTGCCAACTCTAAATGATATATTTTGTTTTACATAAGCCCAAAGATTTTCTATGTTTAAATCCGGGCTTTGCGGTGGCCAAATTATTCGTTGTTGGTTCAAATCATTTAAGAACTTGGTCACAACAAATCTTTTATGGGCAGGGGCATTGTCGTGCTGAAGAATAAAGTCAAGCCCAATCATTTTTGTACCAGCTACTAATGCTACATCATTTAGCAGTTCCAAATAGCTCATTTGGTTAAGTTTCCCAGACACCATTGCTAGTGGCGCTACTCCGAAGTTGGTTATACAACCCCAAACCATAATATTTCCTCCACCGCCTTGACGTTGTGTAACATAAACACGACGTTTGTTTACCTTTTCTGGCTCCGAGTAATAAAATTTGCGACCCCAAGATCCGTCTAACGATACAGAAGATTCGCCGGTAAACAGTTTGTACCACTATATTCAGTATTACCACTATATTCGAAGTTAATAATAATTTATATCAATACGATGAAAACCAAGAGTTTCATCAATTAAACAAATTAAAACATTGTATTTTAAGAGAAAACTGTGAAAATATTAAATATTGTAACACGGATATTTATAATATAAATGATAATAGTATAATAGTACAAATTATCAATCAAATTAACTTTAACTTCTAATATAGATTAAAGAAAATTTGATTTAAACGGTAAAAATTTTATAAGATATTTTAACTGTACCATTAATTTAAATAATAAAACATTTTAAAATAATATTTAAGAAACAAAAGATAATTACATAATTCCGAATTTAAAATACAAATCTACAAATAATACATTGACATTCAAAGAAATAATCTTAACAGTAAGTTCACAAAAGCTTATGGATTATCCTCACTCCAAACCCGACAATTTTGCTTATTTAGGTACCCATTCAACCAAAAATGGGCTTCATCGGAAAACAAAATTTTCGGAGAATAGAACCATTAATTTGATAAAAAAATTTCAACAATTTGCAAGCGTTGCTCTGATGTAAGTCTATCCATAATGAAATGTCAAACCAAACTAAACACCAGCTGTTAAATGGGTTGTCAAATAAAACAGTATTGCCAACTCAAAGTTGTGAACCTATAAAAATAACATCCTTTACAATAAAAACAAGAAATTAAAATTAAATTAATTTTTTTTATTGTGATCCTACGAAGGAAATTATAATTATATATTGAAGAGCTCTCTCTTCGTTATTATTGCGAACTAATGAACTTTGGAACTTGTTGTATTACTCCAGATTTGATTACAAATAAAAAATGCGATTATGCCAAATATTTAATTTCTTCATATCTTTATTGTCATATAGTATCCTATCATCAGCATATATGCAATCTCCGTTAAGCTTTTTTTTTCTTTAGTTAGAATATATCATAAATAAAGTACAAATAGAAGATCCAAAATGGAACTCCTTTTTTCATCGGCTGCTATTTGTTTCATTTATTGATCTGTCTATTGGCCGTATAACGAATGGACAAGAAGATTATACAAAACGCTATATTAATAACAAAATGCATTCTATTTATTTAAGGGATTCCCAATAATTTTATTTGACTTTATGTTGTGCATAATCATAGATTTAGATATAATAAAGATAACCCATACACAAGCAACCAAAATTTATATTGAGAAATAATAATAGATAAAGTAAAAATAAAAAAAAGCCATAAAAGACCATTTTATGGTCTTTTATGGCTTTTAAGGTGTAATGGTTAATATATATTGAAGGTTTGTAAAATATGCATTCAACAATGAAAGAATAAAAAATAAAACTAAGTAGCATTTCTATGCAATAAAATCTTTATAGTTCAAAAATATATTTTTGTACTTTGTAAAGTCAGCCAAAAATAATTTTTCATTTTTATTCAAACTAATTGGATCATCTTTTTATATCTTAATCTATGGATGTGAAGTTTTCTTCATTTTTTCACTTTTTCTGTGTGTGTTAGTTTCACACTGTTAAACTAAATGCCTATTGGAAAAAATGATTATTCCCATTTAAATATTTAGTACTAAAATTTAAATTTTATTCTGATCTCCGTTTAAAATATTACAATAACAAATAAATATGCCATTAAATGATACTATTTTAAAAAACGGATAAACAATTAATTAAATATAAATATAAATAAAAAAAATTAATTAAAATTTCTAAATAGATGAGGTTTAGAAATTCGATGAGGTTTTAACGTTTTTGAATGAAGATTATAGTGAGCTATTATATGTACTATCAGAACTTGAGTCAAATTTCTAGAAAGGATTAATAATGGCCTATAAGCAATATGAATTAAAATATATTTGCTTCAAAGTTTGACACAAAACTTATTCTCATGTACATCGATGAGGTTTTACCGTTTTTAAATGAGAAATATAATGAGCTATTATATGTACTATAGAATTTCATCATAATCGATTAAGAACTCACCGAATTCCTTCCTAATTGGCCATATTCCAGAACTTACCCAAAAAATCTTTTTAAAATTCCATTTCCATCCTACATATCGAATTTCAACACATAATCGGTTAAGAACTCGCCAAGTTCCTTCCTTACTGGCCATATTTCAGAACTTTTTCAAAAAATCATTTTAAAATCCCATTCTCATCTTACATATAGAATTTCATCATAATCGGTTAAGAACTCACCGAGTTCCTCCCTAATGGGCCATATTTCAGAACTTTCCCAAAAAATCATTTTAAAATTCTATTTTCATCCTACATATTCCTGTTTTGAAATATCCAGTTTAGTACCATATCTCGTTTTGTACCTTATCTCGTTTTGAAATATCCAGTTTTGTACCATATCTCGTTGTGTACCTTATCTCGTTTTAAAATATCCAGTTTTGAATTATCCTGTTTCGTCAAATCCAGTTGTAAAATATCCAGTTTCGACCGGTACTCATTTGTATTATATTAACAGTTTAACGGTTGGTTCATTTGATTTTAGTGTTAAATACATTTTTTTAATCTAATTTATAAAACTAAAGAGTTTTGTATGGATTGAATGACTTATTTTTTCAGTTTAACGATTGCTTCATTTAATCTTGTGCAATTGTACTTTTTCTTTTATTTACAATGATGTATTTTGTCAGTTCTGCGATTGTTTAATTTAATTTTGGTGTTAAATAATTCGGTGTGTGCCTGGAATTTATCTTGGATCTGATCTGTTTTGTTGTTTGGCAAATCAGCTCTCGTTACATTATTTTGAAGATTCTTTTGATGGATAATATACGAAGTGGCTTCTAATAAATGGAATTGGAGCTCTTGATCAAGCATATTATTTTGCTCTGATATTTTAAAACAATATTGATTAAGTTTTCACTTATCTAAGAATTTTGGGATTCATTTACTTTCATAAGCCATAACTAATAAGCCTTTAACGAAATAAATCGTTTTGCACCCGGGATAGTCACACTTTTCACAAATGTAGAAATCAAACATGGCTTTTTTGTTTCCAATCACAGTTTGATATTTTCGACATGTAAGTTGAACCGAAATATTCCTGTTTAATTTAGCCTTTTCCAAATATATCGCATTTTGATGATATTTCAAACTTGTATGCGTAATCAATTTTATATATAAACTTAATATTCAAACTTTACAAAATTTCAAATTATAACCAATATTTACCCACAATAGTTACCTTTATGTTCGAGCACTTACCTATTACAGATGACCCTCACATTTTAATTTAACTATAAAAAGATAGTAAAATTAAATCTTATTAATTTTACAAATTTTTGGATAAATCATTTATTTACAACAATCATAAATTTCATCTTAATAGATTAAATGAAATAAAACAAAAAATAGTTTTATTTGCCAAAAGTAAATATTCAAACATCCTGATTATCAGAACTTTTTTGAAACTGTATCAATATAATTAATCCATTGACCGCGTATGCAATCATCTAAAATGATAAAATCAATTAAAATCAAGCTTGTATGTCAAACGCATGTGGCTTCGATCATCTTACCGAATAAAGTAAATTTTTATTGACAGTAAACAGCTTGTACGGTGCTATATCGAAATCAAAGTGTTCCATTTGAATTCGAAAAAGATTTAACTGAAAAGTAAAAAAAAAAAAAACGAAATATAATTACGAAAATGTCTCAAAATAATTTTCTGAGAAATAAAAATTATTTAAACAGCATGTTTTTCCCAGTAAAATTTGACTCAATTTGTCCACCCATAAAAATGTTTTCTAATAAATTGTCTACTTACACTCTTCACCAATCGATCATCAAATTCGTTTACCACCATCAAATCATTCATCAAATATTTCATTCGATTCACTTCGGCATAATAATAACTAAACATTTCAACGAATATCATCAAATGTAGCAAATGATAAATTAAATAACAGATCGATGGTGGTAAATAAAGTCCAATTTGTGGTTCCAAAAATAACGAATGATATATATAGAATAACTCACATGACGAATGCGAGATTTTTGCTCCGAAAAATATAATAATTTGTCCCGATAACATTCGATTGAAAAGACGAATTATTTTATGAATTTTTCGTAAAATTTTTATTACACAATCGATTGTATCACACAATTCAGACACTCTGTGCGATGAATAATTGCATTTAAGTGTAATAACTTTATACCTTAATTCGTCGGCCAACTCATGAAATAAATAGATAAATATCGTTACCACTATAACAATATTAAAAATTGCAATAATTTCGAAATAATATACAAAAAACGAAAAGGCCAAGACGACGTGATTATAGTATGCATTAAAATATATACAATCACCAATAAAACTGATGAATAACCATCCCCCGATACCATAAATCATGGTCCCTATTAAATTGTTTAAAAAACGTTCGAATTTAGCACTGGGTACGTATTGAAAATGGTCACGGTACACATTTATTAATTTTATCATTTCGTTTATAAGTAGCTGATTATAATTATGCCTTAGTAATAGATCGTAAATGGTGAAATTGATTCCGATGGAAAGTGACATTACTATTGTTATATATGTTATTGTAACGACAGCAGTATCAGACATAGGAAAAGTTGTCGTAAAAAATGTTATTAGAAAAAAATTAATCAAACTTATAATAAATAACGTATAGGAACGATAAAATCTACGGTCGTTGCATAAAATCCGGTTATCGATTATTTTTAACCGAAATTTAGCAAGACCATACAATTGGGCTATAATCAAAGTAACTTTAATGCTCGTGAACTCCATTTTGATTGGATTACAGAAATTAAACTAATATTTGTATACTTTTGTCCACTAGTCGACCGCTAATAAACTATGAACTATTAATTTTTAATGAACGAATGATGTGTTGATTTAAGTTTTAATCAATTAGGTTTAATTTGGAGATTCACTTTGGTATCACTGTTTTTTTTTTTTTTTTTTATTTTTTTAATTTTATTTAGTGAAACCAAACCGGCGATATTTGTCTTGGCATAAGAGCTACACAATTATGCTACACAAATTTGAGCAGTGTCGTGTAAAATTGTAACATTGTTACACAGAAACAGAAACAGGAAAAGGCAGTGAAAGCGTTACTGAATTGGCGCAGGATCGGAGATGCCCATACGTCTGGTGCCAAAAATGTTGCCATTAGCAACGCCGACGGAGGTGGATAGAATGGTAACCGAAATGAAAACATCAGACGTTATTGAGCAATCGAACAGTTCTTGGAGCTCACCAGTGGTACTGGTGGAATAGAAAGATGGCAATATATTATGTCTAAGATTGCGTAGATTATAGAAAGACAAACACCATAACAAAAAAGGAAAGATATCCGTTACCAAGAATTAACGACACATTGCATACACTATCAGGAGCACAAATATTCTCTGCAATTAATTTGCAGAGTAGATATTGGCAGGTGGAAGTCGCATATGAGGATAAAGAAAAGACCAAGTTCAGTGAGAAAAACGAGTTATGGTCTGCAACTTTCGAACGATTAATGGAACGTGCATTAATAAGGTTGCACTAGAAAACGTAGATTTTAAGATTAAACATTGTAAGGCAACCTTAAAAGGAACATCAACATTTTATTTGGTAAAAAAGCATTATATCGTCTTCGCTTTGTCCAAAGATCGTATGCAAAAAAAAAACTCAATTTGTCAGTTGTCTATTTGGGACTGATTAATTCATTTCAGACTATTCATGACGTAAAGCTGTTAAAATAATCAGCTCTCTTCCACTGCAGGAAAGACGTGATATGTGCGACCATCAAAAAGATTTATATTAATGCTAAATTAATGTGCAATTAAATTTAAACAAGTACCGTTATTTTATGTGTTATAGCGACCTACATCTGTGAATCGATTTTGACCACTTGTATCTGAAAATTGTTGACATACTATTTTAAAGTTGAAAGTTAAATCTTTCAAGCGAATTGCACTAGGCCTAGTTTAGCTGCTATAGGACTTTTTTTAACAAATTTATTTTTTTGTTTTGGTACATTGACGGAATTTTACAAGTGACACAAAAGAAATTTACAAGAAAAAGACATATTGTTGCGTGAGAATACCATTCTGTCATTGTATTTGTATACTTTTATCACAATATAAATTATTCTTTTTTTAATTTTAATAAAACGAAATAAGGAAACCTTGTTTTAATAAAAACAAAGAATTCAATACTTCTAGTTTTATATATAAAAATTAAAAATTATTTACAGCAAAGAAGTAAAACTTTCTTTAATGTGATAATAAAAAAATTTTATATTAATTTTCTATCTAAATTCCTTCTAAAAAGAAAAAATTTTTCTAAAAAATTTTATAATATAATTATTTTTTTTTTTATTTTAACGGGATTAATTTCGAGGATTACTATCCTCTTCATCAGCCTGTACTACTTTGAACCCGAATTTACCTTACCCATGTTCTTATATACCTTTTACAGGTATGATTTTGGCCCCTTGTGCTATTTTAATTTTCCATTATTTTTTTTTTTTTGAACAGGTGGTTGATTTTAGTCTGTACCTGAATATTTATTATGTCCTTGTTATGTCTGTTTTTGTAAATTTCGTAATCTTCCAGTGTTGTCATCATGCTACCTTTTTTACATTTATGCAACACTTTCAGATTTTCGTTAATGCCTGTGTATTTATGGTTATTGTCAGTCATGTGTTGTGCGTAATTTGAGTCTATTTTGGGTTTGCCGATTTCTTTCACATGTTGGTTAAACCGAGTTGCGAAAGATTTACCGGTTCGGCCTATATAAAAGCTGAAAGGTTATGGTTAAGCAAAAGTATTCAGGAACTTTACACCAGAATCAATTTTCTAACCATAACAACTTATAACCTGCAGTCAAAAATAGCGGATCAGTTCCACTATTTAGAATACTGTAGTATAAGAGAATTTGTGGAAAAGAAAATAGAGTCAAGGTTGAAACAAAGGAGATTGAATGTAAAAAGCAAGATCAGAAACCTCCAGCTAAAACCAATTAAATCAAACACCACTGAGATTCCTCTTATAAAACATAAGTTTCATAAGAGAACCATAAATCTAACAGAAATTCTTTTTAATGCCAAAGAGATATGCCTACTTGATAAAGGATTAAAACATAATTTAACCCCTAAAAGTGACATACGGCAACAAAACAGATCTCTATTTAGTTTGGAAAGTTCGTTACAGTGCGCCACGCTCAAAAAGGACACTATTCTACAAGATAGTTTGAGATATCAAATTATGGATGGGATTAGTAAAACTGATGTGATGCACTGTAACCGTTCGAGCTCGGAGGTGAAGGTTACTTCCTGTCTGGCAAAGAAGATTAAAGAACATGGGGCGATCGTCACTAAGTCAGATAAAGGAAACGCGACGGTAATCATGGATGCAGAGTTATACAACAGCAAAGTGTTGGACTACATTAAAGATAATGATATAATTAGACTTAATTGTGACCCAACTGATAAATTTTGCAGTAGTGTCAACAAATGCATAAATAAATGTACAGCTTTTCTTAGTAAACAAGAAATGAGGTACATGAATCAAACCAATGATCAAACCGTCGGCGCCAAAAATCAAAGGACTTCCTAAGGTTCATAAATCGGATATGCCTATTAGACCGGTGATAAACTTCACATCCGCTCCCACGTACAGGATAGCGAAACGCGTTAATCAGTATTTAATGAGTAAAGTTAAACTGGAAAACAACGTTTCGTTGATGAACAACATAGAACTTGTAAACAGAATAGAATCAGTTAAAATTCCTCACGGTGCCAGACTGGCCTCTTTTGATATAACGAACATGTATAGTAACATTCCAATAGAAGAAACTATTGGAATCACTTACGACCTGCTCGTGAATCAGGGAGAAACGGAATGTGCAGAGGAAATTAGAAATCTCCTAAAGGTGATTACTAAACAGAATTACTTCGAACATCAAGACATATTCTATGAACAACAAGAAGGACTACCCATGGGAAGCCCTTTATCGGGAACTTTAGCCAATATTTTCTTAAACCACTTAGAGAATTCGAAAATATTGAGTGAGAGTAACCCTTATAGGAACTGTGTAGTATACTGGCATAGATATGTAGATGATGTACTTACACTGTTTAGAGGAACCAATCGGCAACTAAAACAATTTCACGACTATCTTAACAATATACATAACAACATCAAGTTCACTTTGGAAACTGAAGAAAACAAGTGTATTAATTTCCTGGATCTAACGATTCGGAATGAAAATTATGAACACAAGTTTAAAATCTTTAGAAAACCAACACAAACGGACCACACAATCCATAACGACTCACATCATCCACAACAACATAAGATTGCGGCATACCTGCACATGATCAACAGACTGAATACGATACCAATGAACCAAGAAGACTACATAGAGGAACTGAATACTATTAAACAGATCGCTAGGGCCAACCGGCAAGGATGGACCTATTGAACAGAAAGTATAATAACAAGAAACTTAACAAACAGTATACTTCCCTGATAGCCAAAGACGACAAAGACATCAAATACGTTACATTTGACTACGACAGAAATACAGCGAACATCATCAGGAAAGTACTGAAACATCATGGTATACAGGCAGCATTTAAAACTAGCAACAAAATAGGACAAAGACTAAACCCACCAAGAGTGTCTTCTCAAGATACGGGAGTTTATAGACTATCATGTGACGACTGTGATGGGTTCTATATAGGCCAAACCGGTAAATCTTTCGCAACTCGGTTTAACCAACAAGTGAAAGAAATCGTCAATCGTCAAATAGACTCAAATTACGCACAACACATGACTGACAATAACCATAAATACACAGGCATTAACGAAAATCTGAAAGTATTGCATAAATGTAAAAAAGGTAGCATGATGACAAGACAACACTGGAAGATTACGAAATTTACAAAAACAGACATAACAACGACATAATAAATATTCAGGTACAGACTAAAATCAACCACCCGTTCAAAAAAATACAAATTTTTATTATCACATTAAAGAAAGTTTTACTTCTTTGCTGTAAATAATTTTTAATTTTTATATATAAAACTAGAAGTATTGAATTCTTTGTTTTTATTAAAACAAGGTTTTATTAAATTATTTCGTTTTATTAAAATTAAAAAAAAAAAAAAAAAAAGAATAAGAAAAAGACACACCTAACATTAACTGCGTTCCATTGAAGCAAATTTGCGAATCGCAAGTACTTGCAAGTAGATGACCAATGGAACACCAAAATATATGCTAGAAGTAAAACATAACCTATAATTTAGTGTACATATTTTTTTATAAATATGTCGCGTCACTGTACATTTGTTGACGTATGCATCGCTGTTCGAAGATTCGTAGCTTTTCCATGTATGAATGATTTATGTTGTGGCTGAAGGGACAACCGTAGACTAATATAGGGCGGATCAGAGATTGATAGCAAATCACTTTTACGCGCTCAGAAATATCTTTGTTTTTAAATATCCGTCTTTGGCTAATGAATGCACGACATGCTTTTTCCAACTGAATGTTAACGTGTTCGTTCATATAGCATAATCTGTCAATGTTTATGCCAAGATATTTGACCGATTATTTTACAAATATGGTATGTGCCCGTTGATGTTTCATGACCGTTTGTCGTAACAAATTTCCGGGCATAAGCATTTCAATTAATAGATGTATCAGGTCTTTGTCGAATTCCATTTGTGTTATTTTGAATAGCAAATGTCGATTAGCACCGCCCCCCGTGCAAAATCTCGTATTAAGACCATAAACCGTGAACCGTGGAATGTTGACGAAAACCCAACTGATTATGCGGTGTGATCCTCGATTTTATTATAAATTAATATCTCGTATATTTTACCCATATTCGTTAGTAGGTCAATCGGTCGATAGCTGTCTGAGTTTTTAAATGATTTATTTTTTTTAAGAATCGGGAAGATATGGGCCGTCTTCCAGCATTCCGGGAATGTGCGTTTATTTAATAGATTATTATATAAGCAACCTAACTTTTTAATAATGACTTCTGGTAAGTGTTTGAGCTCTATGCCGGGGATATTATCTTATCCGAACGACTTTTTGGAATTTGAACAACATAAGATTGCAGTTAAACCTGCGGTATTTGTAAAATATTGCTGATGTTGAATATTGCTGATGGTGAATTGGTGAAGTTGGTTGTTGAAAACTTGGTAATTGTGTTGTGATTGATATTGTTATTGAAATGAAATGTTTTAATAGGTTCTATTGCCTTTAAGACTGTTTCTTCGTGTGCTAGCCTAATGTCGGATCTCTTATCGTATTTGTCTCTATATAATGGCCGATTATATTTAAATTTTGTATATTGTTACCACTGGATGTATTTTGTGCATATTTTTTTGTGCGCTTGCCAATTTTTCCTTCGTATTTTAGGTCGACAATTGTCTGTGCTATTGTCGTAAATTAATTTAGGGATGGTAGTAATGTGTTGCTGTAATTAGAATTTTAATCGACCCATCAATGATGGCAAAATCAAGTATATTTCCAGTTCATAAAAATGTGGGCGCATCCGGTAGTAGTACTTTAGTATTATATTTATTGAGATTTAGTTGTGGTCATTTATTTAGTTTAGTTCCACGAATGTTATTTGTTTTGGTACCCTAATTTGTATGGCATGCATTCATGTCACCAGCGATAATGTAATAAGTATTTAGATTATTTAGATCCAGTGTTTGGAATAATTCATAATTTTTTTTTAAAATCTGGCATCAGATAATACATTGTGACTGCCGCTACAATAAATGGCTATAATATATAAAATTTTATTTTGGTACAAGTAACAGGTATATAATGAAAACCAATACTCACTTATAATATTTACAAATTTCCCGTTTGTTAATTACGTTTTGTTTTACATGTTTTGTTGTATATATTTTATAATTTGTATTTTGTTTTGTTTTGGCTTATGTAAGTGAGTATTGGTATATAAGGTATATAAGGTTTTGATAAAGGTGTATAGTCTGAAATACTATTTACATATATCATTATAAGGGTTTCCCAATAAGAGGTTTCATTTTGATATTAAAAAACGAGTGTTTTTTAGAGAAATCATTGAATGTTTATTTCATTGTAAAGAGGTATGCCATTGAAGTTGAAAGCGATATCAGCCAAATGGCCGCCACACCTACGCGTGCAGCACCATATCCTTTTTATGAAATTTTCCATGACCAATTCGTGCATTTGCAGGGATGTCGTCGGTGTCTTCACGAATTTCATTTGTAAGGTCTTGAATTGAAGGTGGAGTATTCGCATAGACCTTATCTTTCACGTGGCTCCAAAGAAGAGTGTCTATAGGGGTTAAATTACAGGATCTCTAGGCAACGCTTCCTTCTATGGTTGGCAGTGGAGAGGGGGACCTGTGACTAGCGGATGATTTTCTTCTATATAGGCGTCGTGCGCTCCAGGTTACTGCGATCAGTATGCCGCTCCAAAATATTATGTGAATCATGGTATAATGGTGAACGTGGTGAATGCTTTGATTCGGCGCAAGCACCTCATTCTGCTCTAGAGTTGTGATTTGTTTTTCTAATTCCCTTGTTGTTGGTGCCGTCATCAACTCGATCTGCTGATGTCCTATAGTTTTGTTTATGATTTGCGCATTGAATTCCCTTAGATGATTTCCCCCGTGTAGCAGACCGCCGAATTATTGAATGCTATACTGATGTTGCTGTGAACTGTCGCCGTGGCTATGATTAGTGTCTCGGCATCCCTTAGAATGCACTCTGGGCCTATTTCTACTAGCCCGAATCCTTGGAACTTGCATGGCTGCAAGATTGCAGTGGATTCACAGATAACATCGACCGTAGCTTCGTTGGGTATGACGTATATCCATTGGTTCGGGGTGTGCAACTGTGCAACTTGATCCAGTGGTTGGTTCCATTTATTGCTCTGCTGCTGCACACGGTATTGATTTCCTTCCTTCGCTGTAATAGGGCTATTTCGCATTTTCCTTGGTCGGCAATTGCAGTAACAATTGGCGATAGTTTGCATAGAAATTGTGTTGGTTGGAAAACTTGATACCGGCCTACGTTTTATTTTGTTAATGTTGCGAAATGCTCTCATCGTTTATCTACGGCTAGGTATTCAGTTGTTCTGATGATGTGCGACTGGGTAGTTCCGTGGTTGATGTCTGGAACGGGAACCACTGCTAGTAGTGTGTAGTCCCACTTGAAGGAAAGCGGTAGTGTGAGTTTAATAATTATACACTGTGGTGTTACCCTGCTTCGTGTTTTCATGCTTTGATGCACATGTGTAAGATCCCGGAGGTTGTGTCCCGAGATGGTAAATGATACTGGCACATGCTGCTGAATTAACTGTAGCACCCTGCTTAACTGAGTTGGTGTTAGGATAGCTGGGTGTATAATTCGCCGATGAGCATCGTAAGCCACGTCGAGCAGAGCCTGTTGTGTCTCTACCAGGTTTCTCAGGATTAGACTCAAATCCGAGTATGCTTAGCATTATCGAATGAACTCTGTCCTCATAACTTTGGTATTCCTGGAGTTCCGACATTTCCCGCCGTAAATGGTTTTGCTCCATTATCAAGCTGTTTATTGACGTTAGGGTGAGATTTGTGTTATGTTTTACCAGCTTGACGGTATTATCGATCAGGGATGTTTGATTTTTCACTAGTGCTAGTAAAGGTGCTCATTGTTGTTAATTCTCTTGAACCGATCAATCTCCGAACAGGTCCCCTAATATGACATCCATTGTGACTCCTAGACCTCGCCTTACGCGTGATCGTCCCTTGTTACTAGCTAGCAGAAGTTCATTATCTGCCATTAAATTACTTAATAGCCATTTCAGTTGGTTTAGAATATTGCAATTCAATCTAGGCAGTTTCTTGCAAAGTGCCTGTAGTTCCTTGTCAGCTAATTCGATGTTCTCGATTTCGTTTTAGTAAGTGCTCATGTTGTACTGAATTACTAAAGTCCACTCCATCGCGACAACAAACTGATAACATTGTTATTGCAAAGGATTCATTTTTCTGTTTTTTTTCTATGTTTTTGGCACGTCGGCATGGTTGTTGTCTAGACGTAGTGCTATGGGTTCGACTGGTTCTCGGTATGCTATTCTTGGGTGTTACATCTGTCGCCAGATGACTTGGTTGTATTGGCTTTGTTTTATTGGTTCGATCGCTGATTGGTAGCTTGCATAGTTCCGCTATTGGCCGCTTGTAGATTGCGTCCTTACATTTAGCTGTGACTGTTCGCACTAAACCATCAGTTCCGGCGTGAGTATGGAGAACCCGTCCTAACTTCCATCGTGTGGCAGGTAGTTGGTCATCTTTTAATAGAACTAGGTCATTGGTAATTAAATCAGGTTGAATACTTGTCCACTTATTCCGTTGATGTAGTTGGTGTAGATATTCTGATGACCATCGTTTCCAGAAATCTTGTACCATTTTTCATTTATGACGGTGTATAATTCTTCAAATGTGAGTGTTGTTTCTCCTATCACTTTTTTAAGGTGAAAATTCACCGATTTTATTCCGGCTTCTCATATGCCTCCGAAGTGAGGGGTATACGGTGGTATAAAATGCTAGGTTGTTCCTTCACTGGCGAGTATGGTTGATATATCACTTGGTAGTGACGCCATGGCCATGTAGTAGCATTTCTTTATTTTGGCGTTAGCTCCAACAAAATATGTCCCATTATCGGAGTATATATCTGTGCATAATCCTCGCCTGGCTATAAACCGCTTATACGCAGCAATAAACCCTTCTGTTGTTAAGTTGCTTACTATTTCGATATGAATGGCCTCACTCTTGATGGTGGTAGCTCGCTCATCAACTGTTCCATGTTGGTTTGTTTGTGGCGAAAACATGTTATACATTTTTTATTACTTGGCTCATAGCGCGTCTATCATCGAGTATCCAGTACTTGTTCCTCAGAAGTGCCAACGTTACTTGTGTGCCGCCATGCAATGTCTTGCTATGAGCTTCCTCGATGATCTTTTGTGTGATTATGTTATGTTTACTTAGAATTATGGGTTGTTTGCTGTCGTAAGACAAGTTTGAGTTTTTACAAACGCATGCCTTATTTCCGCCTATGTCTGAGATGCTCAAAAAATATTTCTCTCCGTAGCTTCCATCTAAAGAAAAGATTGATTCGTTGTTTCATAATATTATCCGCCAAAACTCGGCAGGTTTCGCTAAATAGGTACGAGCAAAGTTTAGCCGGTTTTTTTTATTCTTCTGCCTTTTTTTACATTCGCTTCACAAAGCCACCTGAGTACAGTTTGACACTAATTTTTATTTCTCATACATACTGTTTATCTCACTTAGAACAGATTTTCCTGTACTCAAAGGGTCTCTTTACACAAGCGTAGTCTTCCTTAGTTATTGTATTTCTTTTACGCTCCCTTCCTTTAGGCACTTTAGGATTTTGAATTTCCAAATTTGGTACATCACCAAATTGTTAAGGCTGTTTATACCTGTATTATTATAACTATATTATTATATTATTATATTAGAAGGCAAATTTATATTTATAAGGTGTATAAATTAGATTTTCGGCGAGTATATGACCTATTTGTCGTAAAGCGGTTAATTCAATTGATTTGTAATATTTAATCAAATTTGAAAAATCTAATTTATATTATTTATAATTTTTATAATTTCATATTTCTATAAATGTTAAAATTTAATTAATTGTAAATTTCAGGCAAAAACTAATTCAATTTATTACAGGTTATATTATTGTATAATTATGTTATTGTATTGGGAATTAATGGATTTGTAATTTCAGATTAAAAATTAATTCAATTTATTACAGCTCACGGCTAAGAGCAATTAATTAATTAATAGATATTGTTTTCAGGGTACCATTGCAGATTATAGATGAATGGCGGCAAACTGGAGTTGCTGATAAGAGATGGCAGAGTGCGGAGCAGTACAACAAAAATGTGATTGTCTTACACTAACAGTAGTTTGAATATTGGCTACCGGGCAATCGGACCAATTTTGTCATGACTAACATACTTTTCCTTTCCCTAACCCACAAAAATTTACTAACTATTGGCCGCCAAGGTGTCTGTAACCGGGTCGATCTCAATAATTTAACTAGTATCCTTCCATATCCTTCCAAGTATAAGTAAAAACGGGTGTACTGTGGGCCCGGCGCTTTCCGGGATATCCTGCTTAATGCTTGGCAGTACATTCAAAATCAATCAATCAATATATAAAATTTTATTTTGTTTTAATTTTAATTTGATGCTAGTCGTTTAGAATCCATCATTATTTGAATTTTTAATTGAATTTGTTGTGTTGGTATTTGTATTTTTTTGCAATTAGTGTTGCTGTGCCTCCACCCTGTGTGCTTTTTGGTCGATGGTTTCAAATTATTGAATATTTAGTTTCTGACAGTTTAGTTTCTGACAGCAATACCGTATCAGGATTGTGTCGCTCAATGAACTTCAGTTTTTTTTTTAAATTCTTCCGTCTGTTTATGCTCATGATAGAGTTTACGTTTACCGCGATAATTTTGATAATTTTCGTTCAGATTTGGGCAAAGAGAGTAATCATCTGGGTAATTTGTTCGTTTTGGAGTTGTGTGGTTTTAGCCATGTTATCGACTTTTTTGTTTAGTTTTAAAATTGACCCTGCATTTGTATCATTACTGTTGTTGATGTTGTTAATATTATTATTGTGGTCGTTATTATTTGTGTATTTATTCACGTTTATTCACAGCATATCGGCAACTGAGCCATTTTGTGCCGAAACGGTGCATATTATTTTGTCTAGTGACAAAAACTAAACCGAAAGCTGTAAGCACAGCATTGGCTGAAAAAGCCAAACAGTGTGTGCAAATTCAGGAAGGACTGCTTATAAGAATCTGCGATTAAATCAGAGAATTTGTGGCAAATGCAGCATAAAATTGTACAAATTAAACAACGTTTAATTACAAAAATTCCAGCAGCCCAACCTTTGCCACCAATCACCTCCGCTTGTACAGCCGTGTCAACAAGCACTAGCGCCTCAGATCAATCGAATCCGATATCAATACTACCAACAAAAGTGTCTCATGATGAGTTCTCTGAATTTTGTGTACGATTGGATCCACCAAGTAAGAAAATACAGGTTCATTGAGACAGGCTATAGTCAAAATCTATATAGTAAAACTCTCTGGTGAAAACATGCTGCGCGGGCCTGTTCCAAAAATATTATCAATACTTATTTATCAGGAAAAGTTGCACAATATTTAGGAAGCATACAATCGGCAGGAGATGTCTTATTCAAATCAGGTGTTCTCTGATTTCCAGAATCTAGAAAAGCAAACCCAGGAATCTATTCTAAAAGAATTACGATAATAGAAAAATTTTACCGAGGTATGGATATCGTCATTTTCCTGGGACAAACGCTTTCGTTAGTGTTCGTTATACTAATGGAGGACGAATTAAAAAGCAGAAAATTCCAGTTTTATACTAGGTGTGGCTTACCAGTATTTATTAGAACAAAATCCAACTGAAACTATTGGATTTTTTAAATTTGTGGAACTCCAAGCCGGTACACATAACATTGTGTACGCATAATTCATCAAAACAATAATTTATTATGCCCGGCGATATCTAGTTATATTTATTAAAAAGAATTATTGAAAAAAGTATCTTGTGCAAATTTGACATGGGACTGCTGTGAAGGTAAGACTTAAAATGAGTAATTTCGAAAGATTCACTAAAATAATTGTTTCTTTTCCCTCTATTTCCAGCTAAATGTGCAGAATATAATAAGCTGGTGTATAGTTGCATCGGACAACTAAAAAATGCTGCAAAATATGGAGATTTTGATGAAGTGACATATAATAATCGGATCTCGGGTCAAAATTTATTCCAACTAGAAAAAATTACATCTTCATTGATGAAATGACAGAGAAATTTTCAGGATCTTCGAAATTCGGCCTAGCAGCACTTCGCAAACATGACTACATAACCAAGGAGCAGTCAAGTTATGTAAAGTCAGTAAAATCTAATTTACAAGAAGCAGCATATGTTGTAATTTTAGAATTATCCGAAAATTGTAAATTTGTAACACAAAATGAAGTGAAAGCACCACATTACTTTACACGACAAGCAATGCTATTTTCAATCGTATCTTACTATAAATCAGCAACAGGTTCAACAAGCATAATATCTTCGCAATAATCTCAGAAGAAGCAACAAATGACACTGTAGCTGTCTACGGCTTTTAAACAAAATTTCTTACATTTTTTAAAAAATGTAAGAAATTAAATTTAAAATGTAAATTTAAAAACAAAAAGAACTTTGTCAATATCAACTTTCACAAAACAGATTTCGACGTGGATTGCGAATGGAACTTCTTTGCTCCCAGCCATGGAAAGGAATCATTCTCTAGCTTAATGTAAAAAACTCTATAGTGGATACGCGGCTTTAGATTCCTATTTTTTTATTTTTTTTGTGTTCCCCATTTAAAATAACGGGAATCGTGTTTCTTTAATTTTTTTGTACCTCCGAGTGTCCTTATTGGACATGTCAGTTTTTACAATATTTCACTTTTACAATAACGTACTCATATATAAAATATGCTAGTTTCTGTTCTATAAAATATATATTCGTAAGCTATACCATTTAGGAAAGGTCTAGATCCATGCTAAACTAGTGTGTAATTTTTTGTGATACTTTACTGTTATTTAGTTGTTATAAAGAGATATATGTGGGTTTTGAATTTATCCGCTAGAGGAACTAGCTACCAAAATCATAAAAATCCTAACACGGAATTTAAAAGGATCCTTACAAGCAAGCCTAAAACCACGTTTACATTAAACCTATTTTGGGGGCTAGAGGGCTTCAAAGTTGAAAAAAGTTTTTTTTTCAGTTTTCTCGAACTAAAAGCGGCTTAAAGTTACCAAAAATTTGAATAAATGTTTTTGACAGGACCTATTTCTAAACACAATAACCCAATGCTTCAAATAAGCATAAAAATAAAATTAGACATGCCATAGATCGGCCAGTAGATGTCGTTTAAAATTAAACCAATTTTTATTCTTCAAATTTTTCCTTACTAAAAGTAAAATAATAAACGCTAGTTTTACAATTATTAAGTTTTTCAATTAACATAGTTACAATAGGAGAATTCGAGAACATTTTAGTTTTAACAAACACAGAAGCAGAGTTCGGCATTACTTGATGAGTTTGACGAGTATTCTACACTTTGTTAACATTTAAAAATCTTTTTTTTTAGTTTAGTTTTGGTTTCTGCATATTCTGGTTTGCTTATATAACCGAAATTAATAGATTTTATGTTGCTTTTATCTTTACACCATTTAAAAAATCATTATGCAATATTAAAAAGGCTCTGGTCAATACTTCTCAATGAATCGGTTCTAGCAATTCTCTTAATAAAAACTCCAATACCATCTCATGGTTTTTTTCCGTGGCTTGTGGGGAAGAAGTTCCATTCGCAGTCGATGGTGAAATCATATTGATGGAAGTTTATATTGGCAAAGTTGTTCTTGTTCTTAAACTGCGATACAGCTCCATTCTAAAATAATAATAATACTTTGAATCTGGATACTCCGACTCATTTTCTTTCTGATTGACTTGGACTACTGTACGACGATGTTGCACAGTGTGGTGCTGCTGGATTTGGCAACACTACAACTTCATTTAATTTTGTTTAATTGTTTCAATGTTTCAATGTTTCAAAGTTTCAATGTTTCAATGTTTCAATGTTTCAATGTTTCAATGTTTCAATGTTTCAATGTTTCAATGTTTCAATGTTTCAATAACATTTGGAAGGTTAGCTATAACAAGCTAACCTCCAAATGGTTTCGTTAGTAATCTAACTAAAATAATAATAATTATCAAAGTATTATTTTTCGGTTTTAATAAAACACTTTATTATTAAAAAAGTAATATTAACCAAATAAGAACGTACGAAAATATTTAGATTAATAAATTACATATACTTACACTTTCTATAATTCTGTAATCGATACTTCGTGTTTCACAATACACTTCCATTAAAATTAATTGCATCTTATCTTTACTTTTAAAAAATTCCGAAAGAATTACTACAAATAATGTCAAATTTAACAAATGATATATCATATAAAACATTCCTGCCGATAAAAGCATTAAACGTTTGGGATTAGTATGTTCTAAAAAAAACACATGGAAACAGTATATAAACACTTCAAAAGTAGTCCGAACCAAAGTTGACGTAAAATAAATAAATATTCTTTTCGAATAAATACGATTGATTAATCGATTTATATTATGAACTTTATAAACAAATTGAACGATTCGATCCAACTTATCGCTTATTTCATACAAATCATGCACAATCTCAGTATTAAGTAAATCGATCACTTTTTGTAATTTTTGATTTAGTAAATTCATCGTTACTGTTAAAATAACGACCAACAACATTAAATTTAACATCATAACCATTTCAAAATTAAATAAAAAGTAAGAAACTAGTATTGGTAGTACACTACGTAGCTGTTGTTTTCCATAAAAAAACATTTCGATCACAACAGCTATCAATAAAATAAGACTAGTTCCAACAACTGCACTAAATAGTTTTAAATTTAGGTTCGATTTTGGGTTCCACACTTCGACCGAACGAATTATATTACTAAGCTGTAGCACTTTTTGGAAAATTACCATATCACAATTATGTTTGACCATTACATCATAATACACGGTCCAACATTTAAGAATGTCATTATTAGTATTGAATAAGATATGTAAAAGACTTTACCAAGGCTAAATGCCAATAAAAGATTTAAAAAAAATTTAAAAATATGGCAGTTTATTATTAAAAACATTATGATCGTATAAATTCGATAAAATTTTATTTCTTTCAAGGCAATATCTCCATTTGCAATTACCAAAGAATATTTGAATAAGCCATATAATTGAGCTATGCAAATTGTTAATTTCATCGTATAAAACATCGTTCTATAAAAACCGACCTACAGACCTCTATAAATATATATTGACTGATTGTTAGGTCAATTAAAAAGTCCCTGTAGACATCGCTTTAATTATGTCAAAATTATAATTAATAGTTAGTAAAATATTAAACATAATTGGTTGCAATATCATAATTTAATGATCTGACACTTTATGAACTATATAATTATCACCAAGATCAAACGTACTGAATTTATTTGTGTCGTCCGCACACTTATATGTAGTTTAATCGGTTATCTAATTTTATTAGAGTTAAACTTTTTGTTTATTTTTAGGACAAACAATATGATAAATGCCATTTTTCCGTCTTGAATGTATGATAATGTGCAACCATATCTGATCAGTTCAAATAATTCTTCAGGTATTTGGTGCACATTCAAATAATTTGCGAACGATGGGAACCCGCAAAATGGAATTGCAATTGCCCTTATTTTTTGTTCATTATGCAAGAGGAATGACTAATATTAAGGAACTCCAAGAAAAGTTTGGCTTGCTGTGAAACTTTGTAGTTGCGTTACAACCATTCTCATTGGCAGTAACTGAGTACATCTAGTGCCTAGATTTCCCATCTAGTGCCTAGATTTCCAGGTCATTTCCTGAAATACAAGGGATGTTTTTTCTAGCGCACGAATAAATCAACCATAGTCACACCTAGACCAGCCTATGTTCTAGCACCAGTTCTAGCTGTTAATTTCTGGAATACCAATGCCGCAATATCAAAACATATTGAAATATGTTCAACATATCTGATTCTCTTTAAAAAAATCCATCAACTTATAGGCTTAATTTTCTCCAAAAATTATTCCAAAGTTACTAATATAGAAACCACAAATGATTTGTCATTAAACTATCCAGTTCTCTTTTGAACTAGGAACCAGCCCAATAATAATACATGCAGCCCTAGCTCGAGGAAAAATTTTGACCTGGGGCCCAAAGTTACTGTCTAAATCGGAATCGATAGACACTAACATAGATAAATTGGCAAAATATATTAAATTGACAATAAATTCCTCTTCATTATTAGCTTCATTAGCAGTAAGCTTAGGTCAGCTAGGCACCCTAATAATTAACTTAACAAATTAATTAAAGATATAAAACCTAATTACATCTTAGTTTGGAAGTTAGTTAGAAACTTAAAAAACGCCGAGGTAAAAATTGCTACCACTAAAACTTAATGATCAAGTAAAGAATGAATTTGATAATGCCGCCATCTTTCTTACTTTCCTTTAGTATGGAAACATGCTCAAGTTATCCTAATCATTAAACCTAATAAACCATATTTATATATGTCCAGCTATAGGGCGATCAGCCTTCTTTCAGTTCTAGACAAAATCATTGTTTAAATATTGTTAAAAAAATAAATATTACCTACCTGTTTGATCATCAATGTGCTGGAAATGCTTCAAGGTCTCTCCAAGAGACAAGCTCCATGCAAAGGGTGAAGAAGAAAGCCTCAAAGATGCTCCTACAAAAAGTAACAGGTAATGGAAGACAAATATCACTCATCTGGATAAATCTGTATCATGCTAAGGCAGCATCTGATGCTCTAAGACGCCGGTTTATGATCACCCATGGACTTTGGGTGATCAAGTTAAGAGGCTACCAAAACAAACGGAAAAGTTAATTTATGATATCGTAAATCAGAGCCAACCAAGGGCAGCTATTCTAAATCTTATTCCCATTTCAGAATTCATCTCCAAGGACTTGATAGCAGTAACGGTGGAGGTGCTGGGAGAAAGAGGAAAACAAGAGACTGTAGTGGCCTCGGCCTACTTTGACTCAGAAGCAACACCCCCGCGATTACAGAGGTGAGTCTTTTTTTTGAATATTTCGTTACAAATAATGTAGACATTATTAACAGGGAAAATAAACCTACTCTTATCAATGCGAATAGACGAGAGCTCCTAGATCTAACCTTAGCCAATCCGCAATTAGGTTCTCTCATAAAAGACTGGCATGTTTCTGAAGAGGCTTCTCTTTCTGACCATATGCATATCAAATACGATACAGAGGCACGAATCATGCAGTCGCAAGAAATTGGAGTTCCAAATCTAACCGACTGGAGCTTTTATACAAAGCACTACTCGGATCAGAAATGCTTGAAGTATTGGGTAAAATAAAGTCCCCAGAAGAGCTGAAGTTCAGTTCAAATCAACTACACAACTCAAAACACTCAGCCTTAGAGAACATCAGTCCTGTGAAGCAAAGTGAAGTTAATAAAACCGTCCCTTGGTGGAACGGGACACTAGAAAAACTTAGGAAAGAAGCGAAATGTTTATTTAACAAGGCCAAACGCAGCAGTGAATGCAAGCAAGGCAAGCAAGGCTTCAGAAGGTACTTACAAAGTGCCATTCAAATGGCATAGGCTTTCTTCAAAAGGCCGATCCAACTTTTTCTGAGAAAGAAAGAAACTATA
Organism: Tipula confusa; assembly: GCA_963556175.1. NCBI lineage: Eukaryota > Metazoa > Arthropoda > Insecta > Diptera > Tipulidae > Tipula > Tipula confusa. Next base: position 162,837,874 of record OY744476.1, read on the forward strand.
GACTGAAACTATAAGCTTGCTTTTAGAAACCCATTTTCCGGACTCAATAATGGCAGAACTGCTTAAAGACATCTACAAAGGTCCTGGTGAGATGGTCTTTACCCCTCATAACGGGACATGGAATTTCTCAAGCAGCATATCAACGCCCAGTAAGCTTGGAGTGACTGTTAGCTCAATTAAACTCTTTAACTCATCTGGAGGTGGTGGTATTTTTCCAGCTCTCTTGCAGAGGAGTGTTGAAGAGATTATTCCTAGTTTGGTCCAGATCATTCGGGCCAGCTATGCTTTTAACTACATTCCAAACCCAATTAGCGTTCAATTAGCTTCACGTCGTTTCTATTAAAAACGATGGAGAAAGCTTCGGATTATCATATAAAAAGTGAGGCTTTAAAAAGGAACCTATTTCATCGAAATCAGTTTGCTTATTAGGCTGGTAAATCTACGGTGACAGCTCTTAGCAGAATTGAGCTTCCCTCAGTCATCATCAAGGCTGTAAAGGGATGTCCCCAGGGAGGGTTACTGTCTCCATTACTATGGTCACTGGTTGAGGATGGACTGCTGACCCTTCTAAATAGCAATGGGCTTAATGTCCAAGGTTATGCGGATGACTAGACTGTAATAGTTAGAGGGAAATTTGACAATATCATTTTCAAACTAAGGCTGATATGGCACTGGTGTATTCAGGAAGGACATAGTGCCAATCCGAATAAAATGGTTACTGTGCCTTTTACCAAGAGGACAAAGCTTGCCATTACAGCTCCCTCATTAAATGGTGTTACTGTTAATTTTTCCAGTGAGGTTAAATATCTAGGAGTCATGCTGGATCTAAAACTTAACTGGAAACAAGTCTCTGGGCCTGTCATTGGCTCTACGGACTTACCTGGGGTAAACGACCAAAAATTATCTATTGGTAATTTCTAACAATCATTAGACCCATAGTCACATACGCTTCAATGGTGTGGTGGCCTAAAACTGAGGAGAAGGCAACGCAAACATTACTGTGTAAAGTTAAACGTTTGGCTTGCATCGTTATTAAGGGAACAATGAGAACATGCCCGACTGCTGCAGTGGAGATGCTCCTAGGATCAGCTTTATTGCACCTGCATATCACAAAAGAAGTTGCAATTGCTGCCTTGAGGATACAGGCAGAAGAAAATTTTCAACCAGGCAATATGGTTGGTCACTTGAAAATCCTTCGGGAGTTTCGGGCAAACCATTCCATTAGAATGCCTTCCGACAGTATGCCTGCCAAACTGGATTTTCGATTAGCCCTTCTTTGTTTTGTTGATGCACAGGGACAGTTGAAGGGCTATCCTTTGAAAGAGGGTTCATGGTATGGTACACAGACGGTTCAAAAACAGAATACGGAGCAGGAGTAGGAATATTCGGGAGTTTCCAAGTCCTTGGGATCCAATGCTACTGTTTTCCAAGCAGAAATGCACGCTATGGAACTTTGTGCCAGGATAGGCATAGAAAGGGGCCTAAATAGCACTAAGGTCGTCATTTTCACCGTCAGCGAAGAAGCATTGAAAACACTTGCTTCTAACTGCCTGAATTCTAAGTCGGTTAAAAGTTGTTATGAATTGCTACAATCTCTCTCTTGCCATAACAAAATTAGGTTGTGGTGGGTACCTGGTCACCAGGGCATCATTATAAATGAAATAGACGACGAGCTTGCACGGGCAACCCCGTCGACTAAACTCACTGGCCCTGAACTTTTCTGTGGTGTTAATTTCCTCAACAAACCAACGTAAAATACCAAGGTTTACATCTAGAAAGATGGTTGACATGGAAACCACATATTCAAGCAAAGCACAAACAAATAAAATTAACACTTTCAAAAATGTATTGGCTGATAGAAAAAAATTTTAAATTATCATTTGATAATAAAATGTTACTGTACAAAATGTTAATCAAGTCCATATGAATATTATATGGTATTTAGTTACGGGTATTCACCAGTGATTAAAATAGAGAGCAAAAATTGTTTAATAATAACGTTTAACTCAAAAACTATTAAATAAAATAATTGTAATTATTAATTTCAAACACTTACAGTGTCTAAGACTCTGCAATCAATATTTCGAGGTCGATAACACACCTCGTCCAAAATAAACTGCACCTTATCAGATCCTTTATAAAATTCCGAAAGAAACATCACAAATAATGTCAAACTCAACAAATGATAGATCGTATAAAGCATCACTGCTATTACATTCATCGAACGTTCGCAGTCACTTTGCTCCATCATAAATACATAATAAAATTGCACAAACACTTCAAAAGTTGTCCGAACCAAAGTTGATGTAAAATAAATAAATATCCGTTTCGAATATATACGATTGAGCGATCGTCTGATATTATGAACTTTATAAATAATTTGAACGATTCGATCTAACTTAGCGATAAGTATCATATTTACTTGTAATATTAACCAGATCGATCACTTTTTGTAATTTTTGATTAAGTGAATTCAATGTCACCGTTACAATAACAATCAATAAAGTTAAATTGAGCATCGTAACTATTTCAACATTGAATAAAAAATACATAAGTATTTTCGATAGTATATGGAAAGAAGGTTGTAATGTAAATTGATCAACCAAAACAGCCGACAATAAAACAAGACTAGTTCCATAAACCGCACTAACTAATTTAAAACTTAGCTGCGATTTTAGAAGCTTAGTTGCGAGCTGTAGAACTTTTCGAATTATACCATAATAATTATATTTGATCATTACATCATAATATGTGGTCCAACATTCGGCATAGAATATCATTATTAGCATGGAATAAGATAAATAAAAGACATAGCCCAAGTTAATCGTGAATATAAGATTTAAATGAAATTTAACATTCTGGTAGTTTATTATCAGAAACATTATATGATTGAATAAATTCGATAAAATCTAATATCTTTAATTAAAGTCCTTCCATTTTCAATTACTAAGGAATATTTAAATAAGCCGTACAATTGAGACATTAAAAGAGTTAATTTGATTGCACGGAGAGCCATTTTATATAAACCTTCGTATACACTACATATACAATGATTAATTGACTCATTAAGTATCATACTGTTAATGTCAACAAACAATAATTAATTATTAGTTATAGTTAAATATTAAAACTTATTAATTTTAATATTTGTAAAGTCATCTAATGAGTATATATATATATATTTAATGACCCCATTTCATTCATTTCATAATTCATACACCTACAGTTTAAATTCGACTAATTAAATTGATGGTGAAAATTGTGACAGCTGTTAAGTGCATAACAAAGGAACCAAACCATCCTCCACGGCTATATAGGATGGATGGAGCAAGAAAATATGCAGACGGATAGTTAAAATGAACTTGTAGTTGTGCGTTTTCAATTTGGCTGGCGACGTCCGTAGGTAGAACCATAAAATTAACCACTAAACAATTCAAAGAGCTTCGGCACCTAACTATTTTAAAAAATAGTATTGTTTCCAATACTCGTATCTGTGAAAACGAAAATGCAATTGGCAAATAATTAGTCTCAAACAGGATTTGTGTCTCCAGTGGAAATCGAAAATCTGAAACCAGCACTTGCAGTGTTTCGGTTACTTTATAATTATTATAACCATTTTATGACAAAAACATAATGTAATCGCCGAAAATCTAATTTATATACACTTTATTTGACACAAAAATTTGTAAAAAATGTGCAAAAATGGACAAAAATTATCGTTTTACTCAGAGAATCTTCACAGATTTACGGATACTCAACACAAACATTTAAGTCCATTCAGACTAATCTGTCTAATCAAATTGGGTAAAAGCAACAGTTTAGTTCCAAGAAAAGAATGTAGTGGTGTTATTGATGCTAAAAATTAGTTAGACTGGTCGATTCTTGACATTAGGGTAGAGATTTACCGAATCGGATCATTCTATATGGGAGAAGCTTGGGCACGGTTGTTTCAAGCGGAAACCAGGAAAACGAATGCAAACATTAAAACAAAATAATACATTTATGTACATGCATAGTTGTTTTAAATACAAAATTTTCAATTAAGTCAACGGACAATTTAGAAACAGGAATAGTCAGACACACTAGTTTCATCTGACTGACTAATATGAACTAATAAACAATTAAGGAAAGTCGATTATTTAGCCGAATTTTTTAGCATTAAACACACAGCAATAAATACCAAGAGATTTTAGAAATGTAAAAAAAATCTACATATATGGTCTTATAATACCAAGGACTTATCCAACAACTTCCTAAATAAAAATAAAGCATCTGCCTCACATCAGATGGTTGTTAAACGCACTAAATTCACCAGTTTGAAGGTCCCTGGAGAAAATTCGGAACCTTCTCCTTTTACAGATAAGCATAATGGCATCAGGCGTGTACACAATTAACTGCGTGTTTGAATAAGAGAGCTGTAAATCTCTAAAAAAAAGCAAAGCTAAAGAAGAGTTTAACTCTTGCGAGTTGGGATCAGATGGGAGAGTTGCGACTGTTGGCCGGGAACTAATTCTCAGCCCTACTAGGGACAACGGCACACATCTGGCTACCAACCGAGCCAAAGTGCCCGGATGAGATTTTTAAGATAGTTAAAGCCAGCAACCCCAATCTTTTAACCAGGAATTGAAAGATTAACAAGCAGGAGGAGGCTTCAGACTATCAATAATAGTAGTCAACAAGGAGTTCCATCATCCACTAGCTGAATCAAAGGAGGTTATCGACTTCGGTTTCAGGTTGGAAAACCTTAAAACTTCTAAAACAGATTAAGAAAAGAGCGAGTCTGGAGCGATAAGAAAGTGCCGACCTGGATAGTCTCCTTAACTTGGGATTAGGTAAGAAGGACGGACCTATCGGAGGAGGCGGTGAATACAAAAGTGCTATGGAAATCGCGACAAAGAACGGCATGGTACCCTAAGTACCATGTAGAGAGGTAAGTGTAATAATTTAGAAAAATCTTAAGTTCACTTCTGCTTTGGCAGCTTTCTTTTCAGACTGACTGAATCAGTTAAGGATGTAGTTCTAATTCAGCAACCTTGAATAAATAATAACACGATCAGCGGACGTCGTATGAAAGGATATCATACTTTATACCTAAAAGTCAGTAAGTTTGAGAGAATCAGATCCTATATTCAAGGGCAAAGTAACCTAAACAGTGGTAATTATTACTGAGGTCGACATGGATGCCGGCAGCAACAAAATCTGGTCAGTCGCAGTCTGATACAACAGGAGAAGGAGTTTCCATCAGATTATCTGGGGACCTGGTCCTCGATGTGAAACAGAGAAAGATTGATGTACTACTTTGATGAAAAATCACCACACATCACACAATCTGGAGAAGTATCCACATTAACGAGCGAGACATTGTTTAGTTCCAGGCATTGTTTAGTTTAGTTTGATCGTTTAAAAAGAACCTCTATATTTGTAATATTAGGCGAGAACCCAATATTAGCACAAGAGAGGTTCTGAAGGTGACCTTTACTTAGGAAATTATACCAGATGGTATAATACCATATGGTTGAGAAGTGGAGGGCATTGCCCCTTTTTTTAGTTACAATTACTCTACAATGTCATCATTTGTTTTGCTATCTTATGCCCATATATGGACGTATTAGAAAGATTTTAGGCTTCAAAGGCTTCGAAAGCCTCATTGACATTTTTTATCTGAATTGCATTAAGTAACTACTATTATAAGCGCCTGCAATCGATTGTTTTATTTTGCTTGCTTTACATTAAGGCCTATATAAGTAGAAATCAGCCTGTTGATCTTAAAGGATAGAAACCCAGTGGGAGGCGTGTAGGACATCCTTTAATGATGCTAAAAGAATAATGGAGTCTCAGGACTAGGATCTGTGTAAGGGCACAAAATAATTTTTGGAGACCCTTCTGTGAGTAAATGGAGTTCTCAAAAACTTCTCGAGAAGATTATCTCCATTAATCCAACCAATATAAGCAATATATTTAAACCTGATAGTTCATGGATAGCTTCCAGTTAGGAATCTATAAATCTTATCATGGAAATTCACTTGCCAGGGAGATTATCACATTCATTGTGCACAGCAGATATCGTAAGTAAAAAATGAATTTAGTGAGCGATAAAAGGGTTCAAGCCGTTTAAAATGGGCAGCTTGGATCGGATTATACCACCAGAAATTCAGTTTCACCGATGAAAACTATTCACAGGACCTAAGACTTATCTAAGATATTTTCATCCTTTCTATTTATTGATTGACTTCGAAAGGCTGGTAAATGTATTTAATAGAAGGAATATAAAACCCAGTATTTGGGCGGTGTCTCTTCATGTGTCTCTTTAGTACGCATACTACTGAAAGATCAAATTAATCGCAAGATTACTGATACGGATTCTTGTATAAAGATACAAGAATATGTTAAAACTACAAGAATATACAACATAGATACAAGAATATGTTTAATTATGTTAAAACGGATGCAATTTTAGAAGGATCTCCCTTCATGGAGTTGGAGTAACCTATTATTAAGTTGATTAGTCATATGCTGATAATAAGCAGGACTATATTTTTTGAGCTGCTAGAATTGCGCATTGAGTCGTCCTATCTCCAATTTTGCGAGACTCCAAGGTGCGAGGCATTTTACGCTACATCAGTAGATCATGATGATGTCAATAAACGTATTAAGGAAATAAGATTCCTGTTGTTTCACAATGGACCGTTATCGGTCTAATTGTGCGGTAGCAACCTTACTAACCTAACCTAGTTCCCTATTATTTATATTGCAACTTAATTACACATAGGTAGTATGTATTATGCAATATGTTACACCCATAATGAACCATAGACAAAAAAAATTATAAGCACTGACATATTACAGAATATTGTGAAGTTTGTATTGTTACGAGTTTAATAATTCACTATCTGTTATAGTAAAGATGACTCGAATATAAAATAAAGCGATTGATCATCCTACAAATTCTTCATTATAACAATAAAACTTTAACTGCTTTCTAATTTTTTTTAAATGCCAGAAAAAATATACAGTTTCAAATACTATCAGAAAAATTCTGAAACACTTAATGTTTCTAGACTAGTCCGGTAATATAAACAATAAATATTTGTAAACGACTGAATTAAAAATTATTCCTAGAACTGTTTTAATTAATACATTAATTATTTATTAAAAAAACAGATACAGTTTTTATAACAAAACTTACCAACTGCCAAAATAAATGTTGTTACTTACCTAAAACGAAAATAAAAATAAATTATTAAGAGACATAATAGTAGGGAATTTTTTAAGACCATTGCTGGCCGAATTATCAATTATATTTCGATTCCAAGCTAATGAAATTTACGAATTATCTCAATGCTAACCAATAAACGCTTTCTATTTCAAAGATCGTCTGCAACAAGCAACTATTGATCCGAGATATGACTAATGTAATAATATAATTACTTACACTTTCCACAACCTGTCCATTTAATTCTTGCAATGGTCGACCAACATCGTTTAGTAAAAATTTTAATTTTTCAATTTGGCAACAAAACAAATCACAAATTAGGCCAAACATTATAAAAATTAAAAAATGATACGAACCATAATAAAATCCGGCCCAAAATGAGACAAATGCATTATAATGGCTTATCTTTAATTTTAAATATGGATTTATTGCGTAGAAAAATTCACATGGCGTACAACAAGACCCCATTGCAATAAAGATTAAAACACGCCTTGCAAACACAACGTTACACAGTCGAATTATTTTATGCATTTCAAAAATAGTATTAGCAAGTTTTTCAACATCATCACATATTGTACAATGTGATTTTCCGATATTAATTATTTTTATTATTTTACGTAAACGTTGTGCCAATTCGTTTGCTACAAGACTTAAAATTAGAAGCACTGATATAATCCCGGATAAACTAGTAATGGCGAAAAAGTTTTGCAAAACTGTTGTCATGTTGTCAATCAACCAAAATTGTTTAAATAATAGTATTCCATCGAAATAAACCGCTATGAATACAAATATTACCGGTATATAAATCGTCACCAGTAACATCCATTCAACACGGTCGATTAATTTTACGTTTATAATAAATATATTTTTATATATTTGATTTCGATTTATTAACCGAATCATATTCCGATATACAATCCAATCATATTTAAATCGTACTACATTGTCATAGTACGCAACATTAATCAAAATACTCGATGTTGCAATTGATATAACAAAAGTGGAACGAAGAACACCTCCGGAGTTCAGAAGAATTTGTTTAATAAATATATACAATGCCCAATTTATCATTGCCATTACAAATATTGTGTAGATTATATAAAATTTCAATGGTTTAAAAACCACTCGATAATTTTGGTCAATGATAATGCGCCATTTAAGTATTCCATAAAAACGAACTATCAAAAGTGTTATACTTATAAGTGTCAGGTTCATTTTATGACTGACGATTTAACAAAATAATAATTATATAAATAATGTGTTGAAATGATTTATGTTATTTCGTTATTAATTAATAATTATAAATATTCCATTTACTAATTAAATTGTAACCTCGAATTGAAAGTTTTAAATTGATTATATATTTAAGTAATTTCGATGTCAAATGTGTAAAATAAGTTTTCATCAAAATTTAATTACTACACAAGTTTAAAACTAAATTTAAATTTAAATCAGAATGAAATGCTATGAATTGAATTGATAAATTTTTTAATCAAATACGATATGAAAAACATACGCCCCCCCCTAGTATGATGTAGCTCATACTTCATAATATTCCCTTTAATATTTTGTTTATTTTTATCGCGTAGTATTTTTTATTATTTTTATTTAATGATCCTACTCACTCTGAGATTTCTGCACGATCCGTTTAAGATCTGCTAGCAGAACGTGTCGGAGCCAACGTAGTCACTGTTCTTTTATTTCATGTGCGAGAACAGAAATTTTCATTAAATTCCTGATCTCGTGATTGAATAAAACTCAGTAAGTTGCATCACCGTCGCGTTTGCCATATATCATGCGAATGATTCTTCTAAGACATTTTCCACGGCAACCATTTACATCCAAAACGAAGAAAGAGAAAGAAGAGATGTTTAAAATCTGCAGAAGTATAATTGCAAAAATGAAAACTGCAACAAACAGGCAGCGCAATATCTCGAATGATATTAAAAACGGTATAGCCGAAGTTAGTATCCCTATTGCAATGGGAAGTCAAAAAAAATGTGACCTCATGCTCGGCTGAAGAAAACGAAGAAGAAACTCAGAGAAGATCCGTTTACAGAAAGGTGGCAAAGGCAAGTACCCAAAAAAGAAAAAAGGTTACGTAAAAGTTCCGTAACTGAAACTGAAAGTAGGAAAATGAATTCGAGCCAAAATGCCAAGCCTACATCAGATAGCGAAGTTAGCCTGAAAAAGCAACGTGCCAGAGTAAGGCCGGAAGCACTTCTTATTAAACGAGCAGAAGGCCAATCGTACGCCGATGTGGTTAAGGTAATCCGCACCAAAGTAAAACCAGACGAATCAGTTGCGGAGGTGAGAGCCGTCCGTCAGACGAGAGCAGGGGACGTACTCCTGGAGCTTGAACCACTTACATAAAATAAGGATGGCTTCCGCGACTTCTTAAGTGACGTTCTAGGGGAAAAAGCCCAAGTGGTCAGCCTTGGAGGAAGAGTATCCGTGGAGATCCGCGATATAGATTGTTGTACGGAAAACCAGAAGTTGAGGAGGCACTTCGGTGGGATATTTCAAATGTCGAATACACTAGCATCAGCCTTTTTCCCAGCTCGAGAGAACAACAAATAGCAGTAATAGTGATGCAGGAAAGATCCGCAATTTAACTGATTAATAAAGGGAAAATAAAACTTGGTTTTAGGGTGCGAGAAAGAGCCATTACCACGCGTTGTTTCAGATGCTTCGGGTATGGTCATGTAGCTCGAAATTGCAATGGTCCAGACAGAAGTAAGCTATGCTACAAATGTCTGGGGGTTGATCATAAGGCAAAGATGTGTACTGCCCAGGGATGCTGTGTGCTCTGTTCAGAAGGGCATCGACAATCTATATCTCGCTCACATTCCTGGTTCTGGAAAATGTAAGGTCTACCGAGAAGCACTTCAGCAGGCCAAAACTCGCCTATGATACGCATCCTGCAAGGAAATATGAATCGGAGCTGAACCACCAATTATCTATTACAACAACTAGCAGTTAAGAAAGAAACAGAGCTGCTATTACTGAGCGAACAGTACCGAAATAAGAAGTTTCCACAATGGTACTCTGACGAACTGGGAACTGCCGCTATCTGGGTTCTTAATCGAAAAATATTCGTTCACAGTTATGGAGCAGGTCAAGGTTACGTATGGGTCAAATGTAAGGAAGCCAACTTTTTTAGCTACTACTTTACCCCAAACGAAGAAATGGCAGCTTTTCAATCAAAACTCGAAGCTTTGGAGGATGAAATTTTAAATACCACAAGTTACATAGTGGTAGCCGGAGACTTCAATGCCAGAGCTATCGAATGGGGAATGCCTCATCCAGATACTAGAGGCAGACTTATTTTGGAGATGGCCACTAGAACAGGACTATTGGTTTTAAATGTTGGCCAAACAACAACTTTTCGTCGTCCAGGCTACTCAGAAAATATCCCAGTTAACAGCTTTACATCGGAAGCATTGGTACCGCATATCCAGGACTGGAGAGCAATGGAAGACTACTGCGGTAGCGATCGTCAGTATATTACCTTTAATGTTGGTAATAGACGACAGACTGACACATTGCAAAAACCGTGCAGGTGGAACTTGCAAAGAATAGATCTACAGTGATTTTCGATCGACCTGGCGAAATGTGGAAATGTAGCAGAAAATTCGACGGCTGAGGCATTAGTATCTTCAACAATGGAACTAATAGCGACGGCCTGCGATGTATCTATGCCACGTAAAAACCCCAGACATAGCAAGCCACCCGTTTACTGGTGGTCAACTGAAATTACAGACCTACGTAGGAGATGCCTCACACTACAACGTAAAGCACAACGTACAATAAACAGAGCAGAGACCAGTCTTATATCAGCAGCGCATAATACCGCAAAAAAAACAACTTCGACGAGCCATTAATCTAAGTAAAGATCATTGCTGGAACAAACTAGTTGAAGACATAGACAGAGATCCATGGGGTCTTGGGTACAAAATAGTCACGCAGAAGCTCGGAGCTCAAAAGCCAATAAGCGATATAGATTCCACCACTATGGAAACTGTAGTGAACACTCTTTTCCCTAACTATACAGAAAGAACCCAACTAGCTTTCGCTCGAGACATAGAAGTCCCACTATTTACAGAATAGGAACTCGAGAGTACCATCCTGTCGATGAAAAGCAGAAAGGGTCCAGGCCCAGATGGAATACCTAGTGAGGTGCTTCAAATAGTCTTTCGACAAGATCCACAGCTGCTACTGAAAATGTACAATTCGTGCCTGTCAGAGGGAGTGTTCAGTTCCCGATGGAAGGAACTGAACCCGTGTTCTGTTCCCGATTCCTAATGGCAAAATTAGTACTTATTCGCAAACACAAAGGTGGCCCAGAGCTTCCTTCATCATATTGGCCTTTTTTCATGCTGGGTACTGCAGGCAAAGTTCTGGAAAAGCTAATTAAACCGAGACTTACTGCTGCGATTGAAGCCGCTGGTGGTTTTTTACCAAAACAGTTTGGATTTAGAACGGGACTATCAACCATAGATGCCATACAGGAAGTAGTAAAAGCAATTAGAATAGCAGAAAACTACACTCTCTTTTCAAGGCGTATTGTGCTTCTAGTGACACTCGACGTAAAAAACGCATTCAATTCCGTACGATGGTGTGATATACTGGATACACTGGAGCAGATATTTCATATCCCTCGATATTTATTAAGGGTCTTAAATGATTATTTCAAGGATCGAACTCTATTGTATAAAACTGAGGAAATACAGAGGAAAATGACTCTAACAAGTGGTGTTGCACAGGGATCGATTCTTGGACCAGATCTTTGGAACACATTTTACGATAATTTAATTTGAACAAAAATGCCTGACGAGTCACAACTAGTTGGATACGCAGATGATATTGCGGTGATCATTGCTGCCCGTGATACCAAACAGGCACAACTAAAGCTTAACCACGTGATACGAGTGGTGAGCAGCTGGATGGCCACTTGCGCTAAAAAAAGGCAGAGATCGCAATCCTCACCAAAAAAAAATACAACCCGCAATATTAATGTGGATCGGCCAAGAGGTGATCGAAACAAAATCTGCTGTTAAATATCTTGGCATTATCATCGATGCAAAGAAGAGTTTCTTTAAACAAATCCAACATACAACGGAGAAGGCTGCGAAAGGTATCACATCATTGAGTAGGATTATGGCAAATATCGGTGGTCCAAAATCGAGTAAACGGCGCCTATTGATGTCTGCCGTTCAATCTTTTCTCCTTTATGGAGCAGAGATATGGGCCGAGTCGTTTATAATACTATAATATATTATTATATTATTATATTATTATATTATTATATTATTATATTATTATATTATTACATTATTATATTATTATATTATTATATTATTATATTATTATATTATTATATTATTATATTATTATATTATTATATTATTATATTATTATATTATTATATTATTATATTATTATATTATTATATTATTATATTATTATATTATTATATTATTATATTATTATATTATTATATTATTATATTATTATATTATTATATTATTATATTATTATATTATTATATTATTATATTATTATATTATTATATTATTATATTATTATATTATTATATTATTATATTATTATATTATTATATTATTATATTATTATATTATTATATTATTATATTATTATATTATTATATTATTATATTATTATATTATTATATTATTATATTATTATATTATTATATTATTATATTATTATATTATTATATTATTATATTATTATATTATTATATTATTATATTATTATATTATTATATTATTATATTATTATATTATTATATTATTATATTATTATATTATTATATTATTATATTATTATATTATTATATTATTATATTATTATATTATTATATTATTATATTATTATATTATTATATTATTATATTATTATATTATTATATTATTATATTATTATATTATTATATTATTATATTATTATATTATTATATTATTATATTATTATATTATTATATTATTATATTATTATATTATTATATTATTATATTATTATATTATTATATTATTATATTATTATATTATTATATTATTATATTATTATATTATTATATTATTATATTATTATATTATTATATTATTATATTATTATATTATTATATTATTATATTATTATATTATTATATTATTATATTATTATATTATTATATTATTATATTATTATATTATTATATTATTATATTATTATATTATTATATTATTATATTATTATATTATTATATTATTATATTATTATATTATTATATTATTATATTATTATATTATTATATTATTATATTATTATATTATTATATTATTATATTATTATATTATTATATTATTATATTATTATATTATTATATTATTATATTATTATATTATTATATTATTATATTATTATATTATTATATTATTATATTATTATATTATTATATTATTATTATTATATTATTATATTATTATATTATTATATTATTATATTATTATATTATTATATTATTATATTATTATATTATTATATTATTATATTATTATATTATTATATTATTATATTATTATATTATTATATTATTATATTATTATATTATTATATTATTATATTATTATATTATTATATTATTATATTATTATATTTATTATATATATTATTATATTATTATATTATTATATTATTATATTATTATATTATTATATTATTATATTATTATATTATTATATTATTATATTATTATATTATTATATTATTATATTATTATATTATTATATTTATTATATTATTATATTATTATATTATTATATTATTATATTATTATATTATTATATTATTATATTATTATATTATTATATTATTATATTATTATATTATTATATTATTATATTATTATATTATTATATTATTATATTATTATATTATTATATTATTATATTATTATATTATTATATTATTATATTATTATATTATTATATTATTATATTATTATATTATTATATTATTATTATTATTTATTATTATATTATTATATTATTATATTATTATATTATTATATTATTATATTATTATATTATTATATTATTATATTATTATATTATTATATTATTATATTATTATATTATTATATTATTATATTATTATATTATTATATTATTATATTATTATATTATTATATTATTATATTATTATATTATTATATTATTATATTATTATATTATTATATTATTATATTATTATATTATTATATTATTATATTATTATATTATTATATTATTATATTATTATATTATTATATTATTATATTATTATATTATTATATTATTATATTATTATATATTATTATATTATTATATTTATTATATTATTATATTATTATATTATTATATTATTATATTATTATTTTATTATATTATTATATTATTATATTATTATATTATTATATTATTATATTATTATATTATTATATTATTATATTATTATATTATTATATTATTATATTATTATATTATTATATTATTATATTATTATATTATTATATTATTATATTATTATATTATTATATTATTATATTATTATATTATTATATTATTATATTATTATATTATTATATTATTATATTATTATATTATTATATTATTATATTATTATATTATTATATTATTATATTATTATATTATTATATTATTATATTATTATATTATTATATTATTATATTATTATATTATTATATTATTATATTATTATATTATTATATTATTATATTATTATATTATTATATTATTATATTATTATATTATTATATTATTATATTATTATATTATTATATTATTATATTATTATATTATTATATTATTATATTATTATATTATTATATTATTATATTATTATATTATTATATTATTATATTATTATATTATTATATTATTATATTATTATATTATTATATTATTATATTATTATATTATTATATTATTATATTATTATATTATTATATTATTATATTATTATATTATTATATTATTATATTATTATATTATTATATTATTATATTATTATATTATTATATTATTATATTATTATATTATTATATTATTATATTATTATATTATTATATTATTATATTATTATATTATTATATTATTATATTATTATATTATTATATTATTATATTATTATATTATTTATTATTATATTATATATTATATTATATTATTATATTATTATATTATTATATTATTATATTATTATATTATTATATTATTATATTATTATATTATTATATTATTATATTATTATATTATTATATTATTATATTATTATATTATTATATTATTATATTATTATATTATTATATTATTATATTATATTATTATATTATTATATTATTATATTATTATATTATTATATTATTATATTATTATATTATTATATTATTATATTATTATATTATTATATTATTATATTATTATATTATTATATTATTATATTATTATATTATTATATTATTATATTATTATATTATTATATTATTATATTATTATATTATTATATTATTATATTATTATATTATTATATTATTATATTATTATATTATTATATTATTATATTATTATATTATTATATTATTATATTATTATATTATTATATTATTATATTATTATATTATTATATTATTATATTATTATATTATTATATTATTATATTATATTATTATATTATTATATTATTATATTATTATATTATTATATTATTATATTATTATATTATTATATTATTATATTATTATATTATTATATTATTATATTATTATATTATTATATTATTATATTATTATATTATTATATTATTATATTATTATATTATTATATTATTATATTATTATATTATTATATTATTATATTATTATATTATTATATTATTATATTATTATATTATTATATTATTATATTATTATATTATTATATTATTATATTATTATATTATTATATTATTATATTATTATATTATTATATTATTATATTATTATATTATTATATTATTATATTATTATATTATTATATTATTATATTATTATATTATTATATTATTATATTATTATATTATTATATTATTATATTATTATATTATTATATTATTATATTATTATATTATTATATTATTATATTATTATATTATTATATTATTATATTATTATATTATTATATTATTATATTATTATATTATTATATTATTATATTATTATATTATTATATTATTATATTATTATATTATTATATTATTATATTATTATATTATTATATTAT
>OY744476.1:162856909-162947481 GCA_963556175.1 Tipula confusa
TATTATTATATGATTATATGATTATATGATTATATGATTATATGATATATGATTATATGATTATATGATTATATGATTATATGATTATATGATTATATGATTATATGATTATATGATTATATGATTATATGATTATATGATTATATGATTATATGATTATATGATTATATGATTATATGATTATATGATTATATGATTATATGATTATATGATTATATGATTATATGATTATATGATTATATGATTATATGATTATATGATTATATGATTATATGATTATATGATTATATGATTATATGATTATAAGATTATATGATTATATGATTATATGAATATATGATTATATGATTATATGATTATATGATTATATGATTATATGATTATATGATTATATGATTATATGATTATATGATTATATGATTATATGATTATATGATTATATGATTATATATGATTATATGATTATATGATTATATGATTATATGATTATATGATTATATGATTAATATGATTATATGATTATATGATTATATGATTATATGATTATATGATTATATGATTATATGATTATATGATTATATGATTATATGATTATATGATTATATGATTATATGATTATATGATTATATGATTATATGATTATATGATTATATGATTATATGATTATATGATTATATGATTATATGATTATATGATTATATGATTATATGAGTTATATGATTATATGATTATATGATTATATGATTATATGATTATATGATTATATGATTATATGATTAAATGATTATATGATTATATGATTATATGATTATATGATTAAATGATTATATGATTATATGATTATATGATTATATGATTATATGATTATATGATTATATGATTATATGATATATGATTATATGATTATATGATTATATGATTATATGATTATATGATTATATGATTATATGATTATATGATTATATGATTATGATTATATGATTATATGATTATATGATTTATGATTATATGATTATATGATTATATGATTATATGATTATATGATTATATGATTATATGATTATATGATTATATGATTATATGATTATATGATTATATGATTATATGATTATATGATTATATGATTATATGATATATGATTATATGATTATATGATTATATGATTATATATGATTATATGATTATATGATTATATGATTATATGATTATATGATTATATGATTATATGATTATATGATTATATGATTATATGATTATATGATATATATGATTATATGATATATGATTATATGATTATATGATTATATGATTATATGATTATATGATTATAGATTATATGATTATATGATTATATGATTATATGATTATATGATTATATGATTATATGATTATATGATTATATGATTATATGATTATATGATTATATGATTATATGATTATATGATTATATGATTATATGATTATATGATTATATGATTATATGATTATATGATTATATGATTATATGATTATATGATTATAAGATTATTTGATTATATGATTATATGATTATATGATTATATGATTATATGATTATATGATTATATGATTATATGATTATATGATTATATGATTATATGATTATATGATTTTATGATTACATGATTATATGATTATATGATTATATGATTATATGATTATATGATTATATGATTATATGATTATATGATTATATGATTATATGATTATGTGATTATATTATTATATTATTACTATATTAGAATTAACAACTATAATCTTTAAATTACAGTTTACGTCTTGGAGAAATTAGTCTATTAATAAATTTTTGTTTGCAGAGAAACATTGCAGACAACAGAGGAAAGGTTGCAGAGTGAAGATGATGATAATAGGATGCACATTCCAGTGCAGTTGATTATAAATGTGATTGTTTTGTGATAATAGTAGTTTAAATATTGACTAACAAGAAACCAAACCAATTCTGTTATTACTGACATACTTTTCCTTTTTTTCACCACATAAAATAAATTAACTATCGATCACTTACAGTCAGTTACTGGGTCGAGTTTGCCATAACTAACATTCCTATTCAATCCTTCGGTTTTGTTGGATGTTACATGCGATAACATTAAAAAAATTAGAATTAAATAGAAATTAAACACAATTGGTTGTTAAATGTACTAAACTATTATTTCAAGTTTTGATCAGTTTTTCATTATTAAATATAATGAATTTGTGCAAGTCACTACATTAAAATTGTAATTTAAAAGTGAATTGCAACACAATATTTGGTGAAGTTTATTTCACTTATTTTATCTTAAAATTAAACAAACCATAAAACTAGCACTTACACTTTCCACAACCTGTCCATTTAATTCTTGCAATGGTTGGCCAACATTGTTCAGTAAAAATTTTAATTTTCCAATTTGGCAATAAAACAAATCACAAATCAGACCAAACATTATAAAAATTACAAAATTAAACGAACCAAAAGCCATTCCAGCCCAAAATTCAGCAAATGCCTTATATTGGTTAGTATTCAATGGTGATATATACGAATTAATTGCGTAAAAATATTCACATGGCGTACCGCCTGCCCCCATCGCAATAAATACTAAAACACGTCTTGCAAATACAACGTTACACAATCGAATTATTTTATTCATTTGAAAAATAGTATTAGCAATGTTTTCAACATCATCACATATGGTACACTGTGATTTTCCGATATTAATTATTTTTATTATTTTACGTAAACGTTGTGCCAATTCGTTTGCTACCAAACTCAAAACAATAATCACCGATATGAGTCCGGACAAACTAAAAATACTGAAAAAAGTTTGAAGAAAAGTTGCCATGTTGTCAATTAATGTAAACTGTTGAAATAATACTAGATTATTTGAACGAATGCCTAGAAGTGCAAATATTCCCGGTATATAAATTGTTACCAGTAACATCCATTCAACACGGTCGATTAATTTTCCGTTTAAAATAAATATATTTTTATACATTTGATTTCGATTTATTAACCGGATCATGTTTCGATATACAATCCAATCGTATTTAAATCGTACTACATTTTCATAGTACGCAACATTAACCAAAATACTAGATGTTGCAATTGATATAACAAAAGTTGAACGAAGTACACCACTGGAGCTTAGAATAATTTCGTTAATAAATTTATACAATGCCCAATTTAACATTGCCATTACAAATATTGTGTAGATTATATAAAATTTCAATGATTTAAAAATAACTCGGTAATTTCTATCAATGATAATGCGCCATTTAAGTATTCCATAACAACGAACTATTGAAAGTGTAATACTTATAAGGGACAGGTTCATTTTATGACTGGTAGAATGATTTAACAAAACATAAATTATATAAGTGAATAATGTCTTTAAATAATTTATGTCATTTCGTTATTAATTATATGTTCCATTTACTAATTAAATTATAAACCGGAATGTACTTTTTAATTGATAATTTTAAAGCAGTTGCGCCTATAAAATGTTCTTATCGAATAATTCTATAATATGGAATTCTAAATTCGTAAAAACTTTAAAATTTGTCACCATTTAAGCATAATTTTAATTTAAATTTTCAAATACATATAGTATTTGAAAGCACATCGTTCATTGATCATAGGTAGAGATGTAGAGTATCGACTGCACCTCTCCACTAACTATGAACAATACGAATTATCACAATACATTATAGGTGACACTATTCTGGTAATTCCCGGAGGATTGTATAGCAGTAATTCCCAAACTAATATTTCCCTAATTTTTATTCGATATTTCTTAAAAGTGTATTCTGGTAAACCGACTGAAGATATGCCAAAACAAACTACTGTTTGCTGTTATTTATACATATAGTGTTAACGAAAGCCAATTTATTTGTTGTTAATTAATTAAATAATTTTAATTGACACATAAATGAAATGTAATGATACATTGTGTCGTACTTTAAACTGACAAAACATATTAGTGAATTACACGAAAATCTAATTTATATACATTTCAATCCACACAAAACACTATTATTTTTATAAATTAAATTTAGAGTTTCATGTGAATTGTTTTGTGTATTAATAAGATTTTTTTGTAATTACAAAAACGTATTAAGTCAGTTTAACAGTAAATTTATTTAATATTCGTGCTTATATATTTTTTTAATCGTATAATTCAAACACGGCATCAACATTTTGGCTCCATCGGATTCGATCCCAAACTTGTCTACACAACCCAAAGAAGACAAGTCGTTCTCTATCCCGAGTAACCATCGTCGCCAATAGTGACCTCTGCGTCGGCCAAATGATCGCTCCCTTTTCCTCAGAGATTTTTATTAGATTTCTGATCTTGTGGTTGAATAAAACTAGGTAATCGTCGCGTTTGGGGCAAAAAATTAAGCTCATGATTCTGAGGGTCCAACTCACACGCCCATACATGACAACGGGTCTGATCAACACCTTGTACAATTCAGATTGTAGGCATTTGCAGGGTATTTTATCTTTAGCAGTGGAAGCAAGGCATATAAAGCACGGTTGCCAGCGATAAGACGCGCTCTAATATCTCCTACCACACAGTTACCACGAGTGACAAGGGACCCGAGATATCGGTAACTTGTCACTCTTTTAAATGTGTGTGGTCACCACTACTAAAATCAATTGCGTTTTAGTTTCTTAAACCAGTATCATGAAATGTTCAATACCAGAGATGTTTCGTAATATTTACAAAGAATCATCCTCAGCGAAAAAATTTGTTCAGCATCTGACCGATTCGGATGAAAACCTCCTTGATAGTCACCTACAAACTCCTTTGCCACGAAAGTGATTCTGTCCAATATTATGTAAGACAATAATTTGTATGATGTGCAAAGGAGAGCAATGTCGCGATAGATTTCGAATTTTTGAGTAGGCTCTTTTAAAGGATAGGGCACAACGCGGCTACTTTTCATTTATCAGGCATAACTTTACTTTGCAATACTAATCGAATAAGGTCGAAAAGTTAGTTTTACAAAATATTTCCTCCGAATATCAAGAGCTCGGAATTAATATAATCATCCCCAGCGGGACGGATTGTTTTTAGTATCTAGCCAGTGTGAATTCTTTGTAGAATGGGTCTTCTATGCACATCTTCGCAGTCTGTATTTGACACTTTCAAATACAGCATTTGACAACTGGTTGAACATTGGGTAATAATCAGAGAAATGCTACTTCCAAGAGTATAGCACTGCATCGATGTTAATTTTTTTTTTTTTTAATACAATTCCCATGGCTTTATTCTTGAATCTTTCTAAAAAGAAACTAACAAGATGTATGCGAATCTTACAAACTAACCTTACTATTTTATTTAATCAATTTTAATTATATTTTTTAATGTTTACTTGACGGTAGACAAATTGCGAATCATGATGTTAACATGGAGGATTCCTTCCTGATCCCGAATGACAATACACCTAGGTCTGAAAGTATAGAGCAGTCCGGTAGCTCCTTTAAAGAGCTACGAGAACTGCACCATTGCTGAGTCGTTGTACTCTTAAGACTTTAGCCTTCCACCATTTATGCTTTTTTGTCTACAAATTTGCTTGGCGGCTCACCTAGTAGGGCTCACCGCTTTGTTCTTCCATCCGATTGTAAAACGTATTTGCCCTTTTTTATAGGCTGCTACGAGACAGCGAAACGACAAACCTCATCAAACCGATCATTTTTAGGTTTGAATTTCACCATAGCCGACTCTAGGGGCTAAGCGCCAAATGAGATCTCTCATCTTGGATGACCCAAACCCTTCTTTTGGAACTAACACATGGTAAAGTTGACTGCAGGATGTCTTACGAGAGTGTGCCCATGTTTTCAAACGGTTATTTTTATTAGGAAAGATGTACTAGCCACAATAAGATAATGCGCGACCGCATGTACTTTACGTAGTCAAATTCGTAAACGTAGCTTACTGCATATCAAGCTACGTATAATCTTGGGACACATAGTCTCCATTTTTCTTGATTTATTTAGTAGTATTGTTTACAGGATGCGGATAGTCAGCCCAGGTAACCACCCTTCGTTTAGTCGCCTTCTAAGACAAGGCAATGCCACTGTGGTTGTATTCTAATGATATCAATCTCGTGTACAAGTTCTTTATGATACATGTGGCCATATTAATCTCTATACCATATTTAAAATAATATAATTTATCGAATTAAAACCATAAATCGATAACCTCATTACAAACATAATTTATCAGTTAATTAAAATATGCTGACATAATTAATAATTCATATCCAGTTACTATATATTAAAAATATTTATATATATATATATATATATATATATATATATATATATATATATATATATATATATATATATATATATATATGTATATATATATATATATATATATATATATATATATATATATATATATATGTATATATATAAATATATATATATATATATATATATATATATATATATATATATAAATATATATATATATATATATATATATATATATATATATATATACATGTATATATATATATATATATATATATATATATATATATATATATATATATATAAATATATATATTTATATGTAGTTCAGCCAATCATATACTTACACTTTTCACTATTTCTTCATCTAAACACATTTGGTTCACCAGAAATAGTACATTTTTCGTATTATCCAACTTCTTCGTATACTTGTGCACAATACCAAAGAAACAAATCGTATGAATACAATTTAAGAAAAAATATAAAATATAATTGCAATTGCCCAACCATATATTAGATTCACTTTGCAATTCTAATGGTATCACTCGATACCAATACAAAAAATAAAAACTCTGACACACTGAATGCACTACTTTTGATATAATCTGAACTAATATTAAATGAGAATAGAGTAGATTGACGTAACGTATTACTGTATTAATTTGCATTAAAATTTTAAAAATTACATTTAACTTATCATTGATCTCCTCCATCAGATGATCTGGTGAACGTTGACCGAACTTTATTTTATTGATCTGTTCGATAATTTCGAATAAATTTTGTTTTAAACAATTTATTAATAGGGTCACAATGATTAAAATAAGCAACAGATCGAAAAATATTATAATTTCAATGTAAAAAATGGTAAAAGCGCTCATCATTCGTAATAAATGATCGTATAGTAATATATATTCAATAATTATACACGCTAACATTAATAATCCGACAAAGAAAATTGAAATGAAATACAAGCTTGTTAAATATTGTATTAATCTATTATTTTGCGTCCATTTAAAATTTTTTGTATCAAATAAATTCACAAGTTTTGACAATTTTTTTAAAATTTTGTAGTTACTCTCAAATTGTACAATTTTAATTAAATATATCAAATTTGTACAAATCATTATATTTAAAATTTGTAAAATAAATGTAAATTGTGACACGGAGTTATTTCGTAAATTTAATTTCACTACATTTAAAAAGTATTCGATAGTTAAACAATTGAATATAATCCAAATTAGAATCGAATAGAGTTGAAGCCGTTTCAATTTTTTAACTGTAACCACATTTTTTGTGTATTTAATCTTAAAACTAAACAAACCATAAAAGCGGGCAATAAAAATGGCCGGTTTGAAAATATTTAGTTTCATTATTTTACGAAAATTAAATTGTGTCTACAAATTGCCTGCTCTATGTCGATTAACAATTTAATTGATAGTTTATATGTTTTAATTATAATTAATCGTTATAAATAAATAATATGATGATAATTTTTAAATACATAAACAATGACAACTTACAATTTTAGTAAACCGTTTATCCAAATGAACAAAATTTAATTCCATTAATAGCATATTAGTACAAATCAACTCCTGTTCATACAAATGTAATATATCAAAAAAACTTAATCCTTGAATTACTAGGTACAACATATATATCACGCCTGAACTTAAATAGATGGTCACATGGTAGTGATATTGACCACTTTGCGGTACTACTAGATCATAGTACAAAAAATAAAAACACTGACACACAACATTAACTATTTTTGTAAATAAAATAATTAACATTATAACTGTATAAAATTTGTTGACATATCGAACTAAATTATGAATCCGATAAAATATTTCCCGAATACGATCGAATTTACCGCCTAATTTACTTAAAAACAATTGTCTATGTTTATTGTTTGATTTTAAACGATCTAGTACTACAATTTGTTGTACTAAATACATGTTTATACTATTTACAATAATTGTTATAATTAGTATTATTAAAAAAAAGTCGATCATTGCAATAACTTCGAAATAAAATAAAAAGAATGATAGTACAATTTGGAGAACTCCTTCATAGTATATAATATATTCGCCCCAAGAGCTGATGAAAATTATACATCCGGAAGCAATAACGTACAATACTAATAAGTATTCTAAAACTTTTATAAATTTAGCGTTTTGATATTTGTTAAAATTACTTTTGTTAAATAAATTAGTAATTGTAGCACATTTTGTTAAAATTAAATAGTTATAATTATATCCAACAAATTTCTGGTAGTAAACTATATTTACTAAAGCCAATATATTCCAAAATTGAAGATTATACGTGTATTGAATAATTTTATTAGGACTTCCAACGCCAAATACTTCGATAAAATAATAAATGTTGGCATAATTAAATGCCGCCCACACTCCAATCGAATAAATTTGATGTAATCGTTGTTTTTGAATTGTAAATTGCATTTTAGCAAATTTTATTTTAAAATTAAATAATCCATAAAGTCGACATAATATAATTGCCATTTTACATATAAACATGTTTGACCAGTAAACATTAATGTTCAAAATTGGGTAATTAACAAAAAGTATCTCTATTAATTCTACGTATAATACGACTTTTTATTAATTAGGCTAATTAATTATTTTGTTAAGCTCTTGACTAATCATGAAAAGATATTACATTATTTAATCGGTTCAGGATTTCCAGAGAGAAATAAAAAAAAATTATAAACATTACTGGTATAATTACGGATAATTATTTTCCAACAAATTAATATTTGTCTATCTACGTTGCTATCACTTAATAATTAAGGGTGTTGCAATTTTATGCTCCGCCTTTTCATATCTATAAACTTCTATAATGTTACGTGTAGTATATTGTAGATCGATAAATATAACCTGTACTAGGGCCACATGATACTTAAATGGTAAAAAATAAGGTATTGCAAAAATCAATTTGTGACTGCAAATATTCAGCAATTGACATACTTATTTTAAACGTTGAAGTCTATGTTATTTTTATTCTTTTATTTCACAGTAAAAACATGTCAGTTGTCAGTTACCAAATGTAAAAAATAATTGTATTGTCGTCGAAAAAGTTTAGAAGCTAACACCAGGTACAAAATTGAAAGATATTTTCTTGGAATTATAACGAAGTTACTCTTATGAGATCCAGTAATGCTGCGATCATGCTATATTTTATGCTGTTTACAAATTAATTATTGCAAAGTACCATGACTATAGTTTCAACTTTACGATTCGGCGATTACATGACGTAATTGTCATAAAACGGTTAATTCAATTGATTTGTAATGTTTAATCAATTGTTTTAAAATCTAATTTGTTTTAATTTAAAAGTTTTGTGTCAAATAAAGTGCATAAAAATTAGATTTTCGATGTATGTGAAGTTAGCCCGAAAACTAGCACGAAAATATTTTTGGATTGTGTCTTTGCTAAATTTAGTTATAATTTCGATTTGTCCCAAAATCTTGGTAATAAAACGTGTTTTATTAGTATCCATCCCGAAAAAAATACCAAATCATCAAAACGTTGCAATGCCAAATTAAAATTACAACTAGTTTTTTATGTAATTGGTAAATATTGTAAATTTAAGCAAGAGTAGTTTTCATAAAAACACTTATTTTGATATTTCGTTATGGAACCAGCTTCAAAGGGATTTCCAAACATATCGGGTGATGCCAGAAGTTACTTTGGTGTATCCTTAATTCAATCTATATAGCCCTTTTGCCACATGAGGTCCATTTATGGTCTTTACAAAATATTCTATAAACACTATTCGGAAAAATATTTAACCTGGCCATTTCAACACATGTGCGCGAGATCACAGAGATTTCCAAACATATCGGCTGATGCCAGAAGTTACTTTGGTGTATCGTTAATTCAATCTATATAGCCCCCTTGCCACATGAGGTCCATTTATGGTCTTTACAAAATATTCTATAAACACTATTCTGGAAAAGTATTAAACCTGTCCATTTCAACACATGTGGCCGAGATCACAAGGATTTCCAAGCATATCGGCTGATGCCAGAAGTTACCTTGGTGTATCCTTAATTTAATCTATATAGCCCTCTTGCCACATGAGGTCCATTTATGGTCTTTACAAAATATTCTTAAACACTTCGAAAAAATATTAATCTAGGCCATTTCATAACATGTGGCCGAGATCACAGGGATTTCCAAGCATATCGGCTGATGCCAAAAGTTCATTTAGTGTATCCTTAATTTAATTTATATAACCTTCTTGCCACATGAGGTCTATTTATGGTTTTTACAAAATATTCTATAAACACTATTCGGGAAAAATATTAAACCTGGCCATTTCAACACATGTGACCGAGATCACAGGGATTTCCAAACATATCGGCTGATGCCAGAAGTTACTTTGGTGTATCCTTAATTCAATCTTTATAGCTCTCTGCCACATGAGGTCCATTTATGGTTTTCACAAAATATTCTATAAACACTATTCGAAAAAATATTAAACCTGGCCATTTCGACACATGTGGCTGAGATTACAGGGATTTCCAAGCGTATCGGCTGATGCCAAAAGTTACTTTGGTATATTCTTAATTCAATCTATATAGCTCTCTTGCCACATGAGGTCCATTTATGGTTTTCACAAAATATTCTATAAACACTATTTGAAAAAATATTAAACCTGGCCATTTCAACACATGTGGCCGAGATCACAGGGCTTTCCAAGCATATCGGCTGATGCCAGAAGTTACTTTGGTGTATCCTTAATTCAATCTATATAGCCTTCTTGCCACATGAGGTCCATTTAAGGTCCTTACAAAATATTCTATAAACACTATTCAAAAAAATATTAATCTAGGCCATTTCATAACATGTGGCCGAGATCACAGAGATTTCCAAGCATATCGGCTGATGCCAGAAGTTACTTTGGTATATCCTTGATTCAATCTAAATAGCCCTTTTGCCACATGAGGTCCATTTATGGTCTTTACAAAATATTCTATAAACACTTTTCGGGAAAAATATTAATCCTGGTCATTTCAACACATGTGGCCGAGATCACAGGGATTTCCAAGCATATCGGCTGATGCCAAAAGTTACTTTGGTATATCCTTAATTCAATCTATGTAGCTCTCTTGCCACATGAGGTCCATTTATGGTCTTTACAAAATATTCTATAAACACTATTCGAAAAAATATTAAACCTGGCCATTTCAACACATGTGCGCGAGATCACAAGGATTTCCAAGAATATCGGCTGATGACAAAAGTTACTTTGGTGTATCCTTAATTCAATCTATATAACTCTCTTGCCACATGAGGTCCATTTATTGTCTTTACAAAATATTTTTCCCGAATAGTGTTTATAGAATATTTTTCGGTAAAAACCATAAATGGACATCATGTGGCAAAAAAGCTATATAGATTGAATTAAGGATACACCAAAATAACTTCTGGCATCGGCCGATATGTTTGGAAATCCCTGTGAAGCTGGTTCCATAACGAAATATCAAAATAAGTCTTTATATGAAAACTATTCTTGCTTAAATTTACAATATTTACCAATTACATAAAAAACTATTCCGTTTTAATTTTAATTTGGCATTACAGCGTTTTGATGACTTGGTATTTATTCGGGATGGATACTAATAAAACACGTTTTATTACCAAGATTTCGGGATAGATCGAAATTATAACTAAATTTAGCAAAGACACAATCCAAAAATATTTTCGTGCTAGTTTTCGGGCTAACTTCACATACATAGATTTTCGTGCGATTATATAACGTATCTGTCATGAAGCAGTTTATTCAGTTGGTTTGTAATGTTTAATCAAACTACCCAAATCTACTAGTTTCGTCGAGTTAAAAATATTTAACGAAACTCGACTCCAAACTTCGTTTCCATGAACGCTGGTCCTAACTCGACCCTGTTTCAACTCTACATGGAAGCACGTAATTTAAAGCCGAAAACTAATCCAATTTATTACAGCCTATGGATTGCAGGAATTATATTATTGCATAATTATGTTAAAATATTAAGAATTCATTAATTTATAATTTCAGATGAAAATTAATTTAATTTATTACAGACTATGTATGGGCTAAGAGCAATTTGTTCATAACAGCAATTAGTTCAATAGATATTAAATCTATTTTCAATAGTTCAATAGATTTCGTTTTCAGGGAACCTTTGCAGATTACAGATGAATGATGGCACACTGGAGCTGCTGATAAGAGACGACAGAATGCAGAGCAGTTCAGTAAATTTGTGATTGTCTTATAATAACAGTAGTTTAAATATTGGCTTTCTGGAATCCGGGCCAATTCTGTCATTACTGGCATACCTTTCCTTTCCCCACCCCAAAATTTACTAACTATTGGCCGCCAAGGTGTTTGTAACCTGGTCTATCTCAATAATTTTACTAATGGCCTGCCTTATCCTTTCAAGTATATGTTTAAAGTGGGTGTTCGGTGGGCCCGGCCAATTTTGGAAGATCCTGCTTAATGCTTGGTTGTACATTCTAAATCAATCAAGCAATCGGGCATAACCTCGCTTTGCCAGACTAATTGAATAAGGTCGAAAAGATAGTTCTACAAAGTATGCCTTCCGAACATCAAGAGCTAGGAATTACTACAACCAAGTCCAGGTGAACGATTTTTAATAAGTCTCTCCATAGCCAGTGTACAAAATATAACAATATAAAGAAGTTTATTTGAGTTCGACAAAACTATCGCTTCTCTTTTCAATATTAATTTTCTTAGAATTAGTTGAGTATAACTTCGACCTACGCAAGGCACAATAATCTATAAGACAAACAATTCTAAAAAATTGTAGGTTCTTCGAAATTAAAAGTAACCAGGACCAACAATAAATTTTGAAACAAATTAAATTCAAATTGCTCAAAGTCAAGCTTCAACCACAAATCAACCAACCAAACAAAATATTAAATCTTTGTCAAGTCCAGGAACAACCTAACCTATCGACAGAATCAATGACCATTTCAGTATCAATAATCACAAAGGCGAAGAGGTATTTGGAAGCAAAGATCGATAAACTCAATGCTTTATACATATCAAAAGCGGATGAACAAATTTACAACCTTGTTCGAACAATAGAGAAAAATGTACAAAACAACTGATAGAAGAAATGTGCCAACGCTTAAACAATGGGCCACCACAGATAATGATACAATCGCACAGATAGGATTTTCTATACCCATAGTCCAGTAAAAATGCCGAACAGAAAACCAAAATAGCAACATTACGCTCAATCAGTTGGTACGAAGGCAATAGTTTAAAATAAGCGAATTGTACAGAGTTATAGCAAAGGCAAAAGATGTATTGGAAGAAAAATAAGGAACAGCATAGATTGCTTCTATAAAATTCAGTATGCAATGCATGTAACGTGTGATGAATCAAATAATTAATAATTGCGATAAAGCGAAGTTGTCGATGGCTTAGACGATGATCATTAGAAACTAGGGTACTGCACAAAAAATTGAAATTTGGAAGCCTTAAGAGAAGAATACACATTGATCAAACCATTTTATTAACCATTTTATGGAGACTACCCGAATGGAGTAGGTTTTCAGAAATATTTAAACGGCTGATAGATTAATGTCAAAGGCTCTCGAATACACATAAAATCAATCATCTCATCAACCATGTAAGTGGACCAGCAGCCAAACTGGTGGTAGGAACTGATTAAAACTGATGAAAAGTGATTTGAAATAATCGATACAACAAACATTGTTTTATATTAACATCTAAACGCTATTAAATCAATCATCATTCAGAGTGAATACACGCAATCACAATCCTTAGCATGAACGACAAATTGTGGACTTCATTTCTAATTTTCATCTTAAATTAATCCAAATTTTCAAATGAACCACACACTAGAACAACGTCTAATCAAATAGAACTACTACACCAGTTATCCAGAAAATGTTTACAATCTTCACATCCAAAACAAAAATATACTCGATATGTAAAGAGATTTCTATTAACTATTTTGCATACAGAAAATACCAAATCTCAAACCACGAGCAACAGCAATGGTCAAAACTACACTAACTTTGTTATGGAAAATATGCCATATTAAGAGTTCTAATATATCCAGGATCACAAACCTCTTTCTTTACCGAGAAAGAAGTTTAGATATTGAAGGTAAGAAAACAAAAATTATTTGCCAAAATAGTTGGAGTAGGAGGTCATACCATTGTAAAGGAAAATAAAATGGGGATCCTCTAAATTCAACCTATATCAAAACATCGAAATTTGAGTTTGACTTAATGCTTGAATGTTTTAAAAACTCACTTAACTGCTTCCAGCACAAAAGATACAAACGGAAGGCAGAAAGCATTTTAACAACCTCACCCAGCCAGATCCAAAAATTATAATACACCAGGATTCATAGACATCTAGCATGGAGCGGATTAATACCAAAAATAGTGTAATTATAAATGGGTGATATTATAAAAGGAAGTCCAGGGCACCTATTAGTGAAATCGATTTCCTTCGTTCATTATCGGGAAAAAAATCCGAACCAAAGATAGTCGAAAATGCACAATCAGAAAGTAGAGATTTCTGGTAACTGATTTATTAACAACATGCCTCTTTTAAGGGGAGAAATAACTAAATAAAAACCTACACAGATGAAAAGCGAATATAAAAACATTATTGATGAATACAACCACTTGGACCATATGGTATAAATAGGACTAATGGATCATGCATGTAGAAACTATTTTCTACCATACCATGCGGTAATCAAAGAAGATAGCTCAACAAAATTGTTGATTTTGACGCTTTAGCAAAAATTTCAAATGGAATATCGTTGAATGACCTACTCCATACAGGCTCAACAATATACAGAAAACCCCCGTAAAGTTACTATTACGCTGTTTGTTGTTGGCATCGAAAAGATATTCAGGCAAATTTAAATTCCTCTACAAGATCAAAGCTACCAGATAATACTATGGAGAAACAACAAAGTTCGAATCAGTGGACGACTTTTATGTTGATTGATTGTTTGATTTATTGATTTAGAATGTACGACCAAGCATTAAGCAGGATATCCTGGAAAGTTCCGGGCCCACCGTACACCCATTTTTACATATACTGGGAAGGATAAGGCAGGATATTAGTTAAATTATTGGTATTGACTCGGTTACAGACACCCTGGCGGCTAATAGTTAGTAAATCTTTGTGGGGTCGGGAAAGATCTTTAATGTACCCAAATTTATTTTACCTAGTTCCAATCCTGCGTTTAATACTTTGTGGATAGAAATTAAATTCCAATCTCGCTCTATTTGTATTTGTTCTCTGTACCTAGTCTAAATCTATCACATGCAGAGACATGTTAAGAGTTTGATATAATTTCAAATTCAATTGATATGATTTATCAGATCTCTCCAATGTCTGGAGTGGTTGTCATAGGAGATTTTAATATTCATAATGACACTTCGTTAGGATTTTCTCAACCAAGAGATCAAACAGGTGAATATGTTGAAATGTTTGCGGGGATGACATATTAGGTCATTCATCTCATATTAGGTCATTCATCTCATTTGTTGGACTTATTTTTGACTACCATGCCTGACAAATATTCTATTGATACTAATGCCCCTCTAGGTCTTTCTGATCATGCATTGATCTCAGTGAAATTTTCGATTGCCCCGCCTACTTCGGAGCTCATTACATGTTCACCTAGACTAATCTGGAATTACAATGATGTTGATTTGCAAAGTCTTAATCTATTTTTCTCTTCTTTCGATTGGGCTATATGTTTTAAAAGTAATAATGCTGATACAGTATCCAAGCATATAACTTCGGTGATTTTAAAAGGAATGAAGTTATTCATTTCTAGCTCTTATAAAAGGAATAGGCCACACAAAATTTAATGGTTTAATGCAAATTGTAAGTCCGCTATCTCCGAAAAAAATGTGCTCATTTAAATTATCTCAGTAATCCTTCTAATGAAAATCTCATTAAATTTAGAATAGCCCGTAATGCTATCATAATCAGGTCTAAATTAAACCATGACCTCAAAATTCGTAATCAAATACGAAATGTATTAGATTCTAAATCAAACAACCGAACTTTTTGGTCATTTGCTAGATTGGTAAAAAGGAATTTTAGCGGTAAAACATCATCTATCCCCTTATTGTTTTACAATAATAACTATTATAACACCACCATACAAAAGGCTAACTTATTAGCGTCTCACTTTGCTTCCGCATCGACAGCCTTTTCTCCCTAATCAATCCCTACCAACATGCATTACTGTTTCTTCGTCTATGTCCAAAATTTATTTTCATTCTCGAGTTGTTTCTAAAGTTCTTATAAATCTGAGTCCATACAAAGCAACTGGGCCTGATGGATTACCTTCAATTGTCCTAAAATGCTGTCATTTTTCACTAGATAAACCTCTTGCAAACTGTTTAAATTATCAATAAACTCTGGCATTTTTCCCTCTATTTGGAAAACAGCAAATATTCAACCGGTTCCTAAGAAAGGTGACAAAACTTCTTCTTCCAATTACTGGGCTTTGTTACTTTGTTGTCGACCTTATCTAATGTAATGGAATCTATTGTGAATTGTCGCATAGTAAACTATCTCGAAAGACATGCGCTTTTATCAGGTTTTCAATATGGGTTTCGTAAGAATCGCTCTTCTTATTGTTTGTGATCTTATTGCTTATTTACCTCATTTGTGGGGTCTAATCTCTAATACCAGCGGCGTTTGTCAGCAGAACTCCCACTCGTTTTAGTTCAAAGCAACATAGTTTCGCCTTAGATATAACCAGATGTGGAACTAACCATTTTAAATCTTAATTTTTTCCTAGAGTCACCGCTCTGTGGAATCAAATAGATTCGTCGGTCTTTCCTACAATATTTAATTTACAGGTGTTCAAGAAGGACCTACACGCCTACTTAAAGAAACAAGCAACCCGAGAAGATTAAATATTGTTTTATATGTACTTGTAATATTTTCTCGGTCATGGTTTTATGTAGTTTTCCCTGACCATCATGCATTAAAAAAATTGGTTTTAATGTGTCGGTCGTTGTATTTTCGTGAGCGTTATTCACCTTAAAATCAAAATCAATTAATTACAGAAAATAAATTAAAACCGGCTACATACTTCATGAATGTAATGTTTATAGTAAATTACATTCATTCAATCTTTAAATTAATTTTAATAAAGGCTTTTAGCCCACCATGTTGCCGTAGCATAAGGGAATTATCCCTAGGCAATGTGTTAATCTTAAAAAAAAGGTCCGGTTTCCCGGTAGCTAATATTCAAACTACTATAAGCATAAGACAATCACAATTTTACTGAACTGCTCAGCAATCTGTCATTTCTTATCAGCAACTCCCGTGTGCCACCATTCATCTGTAATCTGCAAAGATTCCCTGAAAATCATTGGTTTTAGCCATAGGCTGCAATAAATTGAATTAATTTTAATCTGGAAAAACAAAATTATTAATTTGTCCAATAGTTGCTAAAATGTATTATATGTAATAATAAATAATACAATAATAAAAACCACAATAATAAACCAATATAAAAATATAACAACACAATAATACAATAATACGAAAATATAAAAAATAAAAATATAATAATGTAATAGCACAACAATGCAACAATACAACAATAAAATAACCCAAGTAACAAGCAAATACATACATCAAGTATTAGCATGAAAATCTAATTTATATGCACTTTATTCGACACAAAACTTTAAAATTAATAAAAATTAAATTTCATAAAAATTGATTAAACATTACAAATAATTTGAATTAACCGTTTTATGACAAATACGTCATTATAATCGCTGAAAATCTAATTTATATACATTTTTATTTGAAACAAAACTTTAAAATTAATATAAATTAGATTTTAACAAAATTGATTAAACATTACAAATCAATTAAACTAATAAATCCGTTATATAATCGCCGAAAATCTAATTTTTATAAATTTTATGTGACACAAAACTATAAAATTAATATAAATTAGATTTTAATAAAATTGATTAAACATTACAAATTAATTGAATTAACCGATTTATGACAAATGCGTCATAATCACCGAAAAACTAATTTATATTATTATATATTATAATATTATAATATTGTATTATTATTATATTATTATATTATAATATTATAATATTATAATATTATAATATTATAATATTATAATATTATAATATTATAATATTATAATATTATAATATTATAATATTATAATATTATAATATTATAATATTATAATATTATAATATTATAATATTATAATATTATAATATTATAATATTATAATATTATAATATTATAATATTATAATATTATAATATTATAATATTATAATATTATAATATTATAATATTATAATATTATAATATTATAATATTATAATATTATAATATTATAATATTATAATATTATAATATTATAATATTATAATATTATAATATTATAATATTATAATATTATAATATTATAATATTATAATATTATAATATTATAATATTATAATATTATAATATTATAATATTATAATATTATATTATTATAATATTATAATATTATAATATTATAATATTATAATAATATTATAATATTATAATAATATAATAATATAATATTATAATATTATAATATTATAATATTATAATATTATAATATTATAATATTATAATATTATAATATTATAATATTATAATATTATAATATTATAATATTATAATATTATAATATTATAATATTATTATATTATTATATTATTATATTATAATATTATTATATTATTATATTATTATATTATTATATTATTATATTATAATATTATTATATTATTATATTATTATATTATTATATTATAATATTATTATATTATTATATTATTATATTATTATATTATTATATTATTATATTATTATATTATAATATTATTATATTATTATATTATTATATTATTATATTATTATATTATTATATTATTATATTATTATATTATTATATTATTATATTATTATATTATTATATTATTATATTATTATATTATTATATTATTATATTATTATATTATTATATTATTATATTATTATTTTATTATATTATTATATTATTATATTATTATATTATTATATTATTATATTATTATATTATTATATTATTATATTATTATATTATTATATTATTATATTATTATATTATTATATTATTATATTATTATATTATTATATTATTATATTATTATATTATTATATTATTATATTATTATATTATTATATTATTATATTATTATATTATTATATTATTATATTATTATATTATTATATTATTATATTATTATATTATTATATTATTATATTATTATATTATTATATTATTATATTATTATATTATTATATTATTATATTATTATATTATTATATTATTATATTATTATATTATTATATTATTATATTATTATATTATTATATTATTATATTATTATATTATTATATTATTATATTATTATATTATTATATTATTATATTATTATATTATTATATTATTATATTATTATATTATTATATTATTATATTATTATATTATTATATTATTATATTATTATATTATTATATTATTATATTATTATATTATTATATTATTATATTATTATATTATTATATTATTATATTATTATATTATTATATTATTATATTATTATATTATTATATTATTATATTATTATATTATTATATTATTATATTATTATATTATTATATTATTATATTATTATATTATTATATTATTATATTATTATATTATTATATTATTATATTATTATATTATTATATTATTATATTATTATATTATTATATTATTATATTATTATATTATTATATTATTATATTATTATATTATTATATTATTATATTATTATATTATTATATTATTATATTATTATATTATTATATTATTATATTATTATATTATTATATTATTATATTATTATATTATTATATTATTATATTATTATATTATTATATTATTATATTATTATATTATTATATTATTATATTATTATATTATTATATTATTATATTATTATATTATTATATTATTATATTATTATATTATTATATTATTATATTATTATATTATTATATTATTATATTATTATATTATTATATTATTATATTATTATATTATTATATTATTATATTATATTATTATATTATTATATTATTATATTATTATATTATTATATAATTATATAATTATATAATTATATAATTATATAATTATATTATTATATTATTATATTATTATATTATTATATTATTATATTATTATATTATTATATAATTATATAATTATATAATTATATAATTATATAATTATATAATTATATAATTATATAATTATATAATTATATAATTATATAATTATATAATTATATAATTATATAATTATATTATTATATTATTATATTATTATATTATTATATTATTATATTATTATATTATTATATTATTATATTATTATATTATTATATTATTATATTATTATATTATTATATTATTATATTATTATATTATTATATTATTATATTATTATATTATTATATTATTATATTATTATATTATTATATTATTATATTATTATATTATTATATTATTATATTATTATATTATTATATTATTATATTATTATATTATTATATTATTATATTATTATATTATTATATTATTATATTATTATATTATTATATTATTATATTATTATATTATTATATTATTATATTATTATATTATTATATTATTATATTATTATATTATTATATTATTATATTATTATATTATTATATTATTATATTATTATATTATTATATTATTATATTATTATATTATTATATTATTATATTATTATATTATTATATTATTATATTATTATATTATTATATTATTATATTATTATATTATTATATTATTATATTATTATATTATTATATTATTATATTATTATATTATTATATTATTATATTATTATATTATTATATTATTATATTATTATATTATTATATTATTATATTATTATATTATTATATTATTATATTATTATATTATTATATTATTATATTATTATATTATTATATTATTATATTATTATATTATTATATTATTATATTATTATATTATTATATTATTATATTATTATATTATTATATTATTATATTATTATATTATTATATTATTATATTATTATATTATTATATTATTATATTATTATATTATTATATTATTATATTATTATATTATTATATTATTATATTATTATATTATTATATTATTATATTATTATATTATTATATTATTATATTATTATATTATTATATTATTATATTATTATATTATTATATTATTATATTATTATATTATTATATTATTATATTATTATATTATTATATTATTATATTATTATATTATTATATTATTATATTATTATATTATTATATTATTATATTATTATATTATTATATTATTATATTATTATATTATTATATTATTATATTATTATATTATTATATTATTATATTATTATATTATTATATTATTATATTATTATATTATTATATTATTATATTATTATATTATTATATTATTATATTATTATATTATTATATTATTATATTATTATATTATTATATTATTATATTATTATATTATTATATTATTATATTATTATATTATTATATTATTATATTATTATATTATTATATTATTATATTATTATATTATTATATTATTATATTATTATATTATTATATTATTATATTATTATATTATTATATTATTATATTATTATATTATTATATTATTATATTATTATATTATTATATTATTATATTATTATATTATTATATTATTATATTATTATATTATTATATTATTATATTATTATATTATTATATTATTATATTATTATATTATTATATTATTATATTATTATATTATTATATTATTATATTATTATATTATTATATTATTATATTATTATATTATTATATTATTATATTATTATATTATTATATTATTATATTATTATATTATTATATTATTATATTATTATATTATTATATTATTATATTATTATATTATTATATTATTATATTATTATATTATTATATTATTATATTATTATATTATTATATTATTATATTATTATATTATTATATTATTATATTATTATATTATTATATTATTATATTATTATATTATTATATTATTATATTATTATATTATTATATTATTATATTATTATATTATTATATTATTATATTATTATATTATTATATTATTATATTATTATATTATTATATTATTATATTATTATATTATTATATTATTATATTATTATATTATTATATTATTATATTATTATATTATTATATTATTATATTATTATATTATTATATTATTATATTATTATATTATTATATTATTATATTATTATATTATTATATTATTATATTATTATATTATTATATTATTATATTATTATATTATTATATTATTATATTATTATATTATTATATTATTATATTATTATATTATTATATTATTATATTATTATATTATTATATTATTATATTATTATATTATTATATTATTATATTATTATATTATTATATTATTATATTATTATATTATTATATTATTATATTATTATATTATTATATTATTATATTATTATATTATTATATTATTATATTATTATATTATTATATTATTATATTATTATATTATTATATTATTATATTATTATATTATTATATTATTATATTATTATATTATTATATTATTATATTATTATATTATTATATTATTATATTATTATATTATTATATTATTATATTATTATATTATTATATTATTATATTATTATATTATTATATTATTATATTATTATATTATTATATTATTATATTATTATATTATTATATTATTATATTATTATATTATTATATTATTATATTATTATATTATTATATTATTATATTATTATATTATTATATTATTATATTATTATATTATTATATTATTATATTATTATATTATTATATTATTATATTATTATATTATTATATTATTATATTATTATATTATTATATTATTATATTATTATATTATTATATTATTATATTATTATATTATTATATTATTATATTATTATATTATTATATTATTATATTATTATATTATTATATTATTATATTATTATATTATTATATTATTATATTATTATATTATTATATTATTATATTATTATATTATTATATTATTATATTATTATATTATTATATTATTATATTATTATATTATTATATTATTATATTATTATATTATTATATTATTATATTATTATATTATTATATTATTATATTATTATATTATTATATTATTATATTATTATATTATTATATTATTATATTATTATATTATTATATTATTATATTATTATATTATTATATTATTATATTATTATATTATTATATTATTATATTATTATATTATTATATTATTATATTATTATATTATTATATTATTATATTATTATATTATTATATTATTATATTATTATATTATTATATTATTATATTATTATATTATTATATTATTATATTATTATATTATTATATTATTATATTATTATATTATTATATTATTATATTATTATATTATTATATTATTATATTATTATATTATTATATTATTATATTATTATATTATTATATTATTATATTATTATATTATTATATTATTATATTATTATATTATTATATTATTATATTATTATATTATTATATTATTATATTATTATATTATTATATTATTATATTATTATATTATTATATTATTATATTATTATATTATTATATTATTATATTATTATATTATTATATTATTATATTATTATATTATTATATTATTATATTATTATATTATTATATTATTATATTATTATATTATTATATTATTATATTATTATATTATTATATTATTATATTATTATATTATTATATTATTATATTATTATATTATTATATTATTATATTATTATATTATTATATTATTATATTATTATATTATTATATTATTATATTATTATATTATTATATTATTATATTATTATATTATTATATTATTATATTATTATATTATTATATTATTATATTATTATATTATTATATTATTATATTATTATATTATTATATTATTATATTATTATATTATTATATTATTATATTATTATATTATTATATTATTATATTATTATATTATTATATTATTATATTATTATATTATTATATTATTATATTATTATATTATTATATTATTATATTATTATATTATTATATTATTATATTATTATATTATTATATTATTATATTATTATATTATTATATTATTATATTATTATATTATTATATTATTATATTATTATATTATTATATTATTATATTATTATATTATTATATTATTATATTATTATATTATTATATTATTATATTATTATATTATTATATTATTATATTATTATATTATTATATTATTATATTATTATATTATTATATTATTATATTATTATATTATTATATTATTATATTATTATATTATTATATTATTATATTATTATATTATTATATTATTATATTATTATATTATTATATTATTATATTATTATATTATTATATTATTATATTATTATATTATTATATTATTATATTATTATATTATTATATTATTATATTATTATATTATTATATTATTATATTATTATATTATTATATTATTATATTATTATATTATTATATTATTATATTATTATATTATTATATTATTATATTATTATATTATTATATTATTATATTATTATATTATTATATTATTATATTATTATATTATTATATTATTATATTATTATATTATTATATTATTATATTATTATATTATTATATTATTATATTATTATATTATTATATTATTATATTATTATATTATTATATTATTATATTATTATATTATTATATTATTATATTATTATATTATTATATTATTATATTATTATATTATTATATTATTATATTATTATATTATTATATTATTATATTATTATATTATTATATTATTATATTATTATATTATTATATTATTATATTATTATATTATTATATTATTATATTATTATATTATTATATTATTATATTATTATATTATTATATTATTATATTATTATATTATTATATTATTATATTATTATATTATTATATTATTATATTATTATATTATTATATTATTATATTATTATATTATTATATTATTATATTATTATATTATTATATTATTATATTATTATATTATTATATTATTATATTATTATATTATTATATTATTATATTATTATATTATTATATTATTATATTATTATATTATTATATTATTATATTATTATATTATTATATTATTATATTATTATATTATTATATTATTATATTATTATATTATTATATTATTATATTATTATATTATTATATTATTATATTATTATATTATTATATTATTATATTATTATATTATTATATTATTATATTATTATATTATTATATTATTATATTATTATATTATTATATTATTATATTATTATATTATTATATTATTATATTATTATATTATTATATTATTATATTATTATATTATTATATTATTATATTATTATATTATTATATTATTATATTATTATATTATTATATTATTATATTATTATATTATTATATTATTATATTATTATATTATTATATTATTATATTATTATATTATTATATTATTATATTATTATATTATTATATTATTATATTATTATATTATTATATTATTATATTATTATATTATTATATTATTATATTATTATATTATTATATTATTATATTATTATATTATTATATTATTATATTATTATATTATTATATTATTATATTATTATATTATTATATTATTATATTATTATATTATTATATTATTATATTATTATATTATTATATTATTATATTATTATATTATTATATTATTATATTATTATATTATTATATTATTATATTATTATATTATTATATTATTATATTATTATATTATTATATTATTATATTATTATATTATTATATTATTATATTATTATATTATTATATTATTATATTATTATATTATTATATTATTATATTATTATATTATTATATTATTATATTATTATATTGTTTGACACAAAACTTTAAATTAATATCAGTCAACGACTTTTATGTCGACTACAT
The DNA here is from genome assembly GCA_963556175.1 of Tipula confusa. Classification (NCBI taxonomy): domain Eukaryota; kingdom Metazoa; phylum Arthropoda; class Insecta; order Diptera; family Tipulidae; genus Tipula; species Tipula confusa. The sequence goes on from OY744476.1 coordinate 162,883,555, forward strand.
AAATTCAGGAGCTTACACGATTAAGCACAATAGAAGAAACACTTTTAAATAGCCCTTCTAACATTTGAAGATATAATAACAATAGTTTGTCAAATAGTAGTATGTTATAGACAACTCATAACCACTATTTTAACACAATTTAATTTAAGTAATAAATAAACACGTATCCCAGTATTAGAGCAAATCGAAGATCGCAAATTAATTCGGATATTTAAAACATTGAAAAGTCAATTCTCTACATAATATCTTATGTCATTATATAGGAACTTTGTTAACTGCAGTAGCCATTATATTAGTTAAGTACCACGAAACAACTGAAGATATAAGTACTTTCAAAATATATAACTTTACCAACATTTTAAGTTTAGTCGATTTAGAATGAATTCAGTCGGGCAGTATAAACTAGTCGGTCAGCGGGGCTAAGTGAATTATAAATTTTAAAAACACAAAACATTCATACAAGTATATTTTAATACTTACAATTCTACAAAAGTCCGTATCAACTCTAGCATGACTGATATGGCACAATAATTCTTTGGTATATTCAATTTCATTGGCATACAAACCAAACATTTGAAAACTAGTTACCGTATGTAAAATATTATAAACCAATAAATTTAAGACAATAGCAATAAATATAATCATGAACGAGTGTGTACCACTTTTTGGCATAATCACTTGATAACATGCAAAGTAAAATAATGAAATTACTATATTTGTTATTTTAATACAACAAAATATTAATGTGATATTGGAATAGTAGTGATTAATTAATTTAATTAATTCATTAATTTTCATAAATAATTTACTTATCTCATCAAAACTATGAGTAGCGTAATAAAGTTTTGTACAATTAAGTGTACGTGAAGATTTTAAAAGATTTACAATATTTATTTGCTGTTTTATAAACCGATTTAAACTATTTATTATAAATGCTAGAGCTAAAATTATCACTAAAATTTCAAATAATCCAATTATTTCTAAACTAAAAGTGACCATTGTTAAAAACATTTCATACCAATTGAATTGAAATAGAAAGTAATCACCGATAAAAGTTACAAATATTAGAAATTGACACAAAAAAAAATTTGATATAATTAGAATTTTTAAAATTCTAATAAATTTGAAATCCCAATATTTTTTATTAACATTATTGTTAAAATAATTCCAAATTTTTATAAGTTTTTTAAGTATTTTGTAATTTTCGCGAGACTTTAACATTCGGTTAAAGTATACGAAATGTGTTATTAAATAAATGGTTAAAAGTTGCATGCGATATACAAATTGGAATACATGACCTTGGTCATTACTATGATTACCGTAAATTGCTTTACCGTAGATTATGAAATATATTTGTGCTATTAGCCAAATAAATATTGCGTATACGGTTACTAATTTACTGCGATTTTTAATTATCGTAATTGAATTTTTAAGCCTATCGACTTTAAGATTAAAATTAAATATTCCATAAATTTGTGCATTTAGAATAATTATGTTTAACATTATTAGTAATTTGTATACTGATGGTTTATTACAATATTGTGTTAATGAAAATTAATAAATCAACCAAATGATAAACGATGTGCTAACTTAATTAAATATTAAAGAACAAAATAATACTTTATGATGAACAATTTAATTAAATTAAAGTGAAGCAGACCAATAATTAATTAGGTTTCAGTAATATTTTAATGAAATATACGAACATAATCACACCATTCTCAGAAATATTTATAGAAAGCGGTGTGAAACCACTTTTAGGAATATTTTATTTTAATTCCAATTTCTCTCAGTATAATCCTTTACATGGTCATTGGAATTTGGGTCGGCCTGTGGGCATTGTAAACGCAAACGAGCCAAGTCTAACAATTTATGGAAATTTATGTAATCGGGGGCACACCCGCACGTCTCTTAAAACCCTTATACTCGAGCATAATATCATTAGAATACCATAACGGAGTCTTTGCTTGTCTTAGGAGGCGACAAATCGAAGGTTGGATCGCTGGGCTAAATACGAGCTCTTAAAAAATATATAGTAAAAAAAATTAGTAAAGAAAAAACTGGATACCGCATATTTGGCGAGTTTATTTGCATTATATCAGTGATAATGAGTATCATTTGGAACTTGTTGCTCTCCAAGAATTTCGATGGCCAAAAAGTGGAGAACATGATGAGTAAGCTGCTGCAACACTTTCCTAACTTTTCTATACCATGTGTAGAACAATTAATTTTTACCATCAAAATAACCTCTAGTTGTAGCGATGGCTTCATCATTATAGATCCAAATCGATTTCTCTGGAAAATTTTTGTGGCCTGCAAACATCCAGTAATTACTGGGAGCTAGATCTAGAGAATACGATGGAAGGGCAAGCAATTTAAAGCCTAATTTATGTCGTATTGCCATCGTTTTCAATGACCGCAATACTACAAACGTTACGATAAATTGTCTTGGTAAAATATCACTTTTTTCTTCATTGGTGACCGTTTTTCTGCAATACCGTATTTTAAACGCACCAATAATGCAATATAATATTAACTATAGATGGATTTTCCATTTGCAAGGTATAATATAACTTAAGCAGTGGACGTAAGGCATACAAAGCACGGTTGCCAGCGACAAGACCACTACCATAATCCCTTGCATCTTGGCCTCTAAGACCAGTGATCATATATTTGGTTTTATACTGATTGATTTTGAGACCAACGGAAGACGAGAATCACACAATAATGATGTACTTGGATCCAGTAGTTTCTTGACACCGTTGCCATTCAGTCCAATTGCACAGATTTTATCTGCAGAAGCTAGCACCTGGTTGGACTGACGGTACAAGATATTATCCTGGGGTGTTTCAGTTTTATGAATGATAGATTCTAACATGAGATTAAAGAGTAGGACAGAGGGACAGAGCATCTCCTTGTCGTGCATCAGAGGTAATTGCAAAAGTTCATCTGATAGCTTGTTCTCAACTTTGACGCAACATTGTGACTACAGTACTGTCATTTTACATAAACGCACATATTTGTCAGGTATTCCTAGATATTACAAAGCAACCCATAAACTATGCCGATGGATTGACTCATAGGCTTGTTGGAAGTCTAAGAACATCTTATGTAGGTCGAGATGTTTCGTAATATATAGAAAGAAACATCCTCAACGAAAAAATTTGGACGAAATCCTCCTTGGTCACCTACAATTTCGTCCGTCAGAGAAGTGATTCTCTTCAATACTATGTAAGACAGTAATTTGTATGCTGTACAAAGGAGAGGCATGCCAACATACTTTTAACATTTTAAGTGATCTCCTTTTTTAAGAATAGGGCACAACACGTCGGAATTAATGCAATTAATTAACAAGACGTCGGAATTAATGCAATTAATTAACAAGACGTCGGAATTAATGCAATCAACCCCATGGAGGGGAACAGTTTATTTTAATCTCTGCATGGCTAGTGTGAAGGGTGTAAGGGGTTTAATCTCTGCATAGAGGACCCATTCCGTAGGATGGGTCCTCTATGCACATCTCCGCAGTCTGTCAAATAAAGCATTTTATACTTGGTAAACATTGAGTAAATCAGAGAAATCCTTCTTCCAAGTGTCAAGCACTGCATCGATGTTAACACGGAGGTTTCCAGCCTGGTCTCGATTGGCGATAGACCTATACGTCTTAACATATGGTGCAGTCCGGTAGCTACTTTAAAGAAGCCACCAGAACTGCGCTCATTGCTGAGTTGTTGTACTCGTCGAATAATTCGCTTGGCGGTTCTCCTAGCAAGGGCTGCTTTGTTCTTCCTTACGACTGGAAAATGCATTCGCGCTTCTTTATAGGCTATATACTATTGCTCGGGCGACACTCCCCATCAAACAAATCATTTTTGGGTTTAATGTTTTATCATACCTAGAGTCGCCTGGGCAGCATTGACAAGCGAAATTTTCAATTTTTCAATACCTCTCATAGAGCTCTCATATCATCAGAACTGCGGTTGGTTTCCATAGTGCTATTGCTAATAAGATTCTACTACTGTGCTTTTTCTTCTTCGTTTATCAGACCTTGTCATTTGAAACGTAAGTTACGTTTACCTACGACTCCGGACTTGTACGAGAACTGCCATTTTACCTTTGCAGTGATCAATTTATGATGTCTGCCTACAAATTTGGCCGCTGACCAATAATATCTCACATCTAGGACCCTTCCTTAGAAAATAACACATGGTCAATTTGACTTCGCGACGTTTTGCGAGGATGTGTCCAAGTTTTTAAGAGAAAAGAATGTGGTAGCCACAATAAAGTCATGCGCGACCGCAATAAGTACATCATTATTTCCCCATTATTGGTCGCTATATCGTTTCGAGAGTACGGCCATATGTGTTCACATGAGTCAGTCTGCTTTTTGCCAGCTCTAGCGTTAAAGTCCCTAATCACTATTTTGACGTCGTGATCCGGTATAGAACCCATCAGATCGTTCAAATTGTTAAATTCATCTTTGGGTTGGCTTACATCAGTGGGCGCATAAACACAAATGATTGACAGGTTGGCTAGTCGCATGACTAACGTAGCATACACATACGATTATCAAGCCATTTTTACCTTGGATCTAAGAATAAAACAAACACCAAGATGGCCGAGGTTATCTCCACTGTAAAGCAATGTTTGGCCTAGGGCCTGTAGCGACCATCGCTACACAAATACAAAACAATTATTTAGATATTTCGTGCACATTCACTTTTTGGTCATCGAGTTTTTTAGAGAGCAACGAGTTCCAAGCAATACTCTTTCATGGCTGTTATAGTGCCATCCAACCCTCCTGGTTTTCTTAGCAACTGCCCGTTCCACATATCGATCCTAAAATGCGTGTCAGTTAACATAAGTGGAGGTCGGTTAAAATTTTGAAAGTATCCAGTTTTTTTTTTGTTGATATATTTAAAAGTATTTTACGAAGCATGAGAGTGTCCCCGAACACAGGAACCAACGGTATAGTAAATATCAATATTATGGCCTGCTCATCCCCGAATACGAGTCATTAACCTTGCCGGCAGACTGTTCTGCATTCGAACGCTTTGGCTAACTTTTACCAGCTTCTCTCTACTCAGGTGATTGCCGATTTGACTCCGGAGGAAAATAACAAGTGCATTGTCACATACCGACGTAAAATCCTTTTTATTTCGAAATAGCGCTCTCAATGTTGATTTACTTACATATGTGACATGTGGCGTGTAATAAACGTGACGCTTTTTTGACAACAATTTACATATGTGACGGGTTTAGCAAAACACACTACCTAATGAAATAGTTGTTTTGGTTTATTAACGTGTAGTCCGTTTTTATTGAAAAAACAATTAATCATGACGTGGCAAAACGATCAATTTCAAAGTATCTGATTGGCTAGTACCGCCCGTCACACGCCATACGTTCCATATATTAATCAACCTTGAATCATCGATGCGTTGTTGAATTTGATCCATTAAACAATTTGCATTTTGTTTTTGTTCACGGCATCCATTTGGGAAAACCAAACTTGTATGCAATATATTGAACACATTACCAATTGATATATGATCTCAGCTATCTCTCGCACTTTCAGTTTTCGATCTTTCATCACGATTCTTAGGACTTACGTAATGTTTTCTTAAGTTCAGCATCATTTGTGACTGTGTGACTCTGTTTGTACTGACAAATGGGTGGTTTTGACAAAACAGATTCCGAATAATACTTTAATAATTTTCAAGCCATTGCTGAGCTTGAACGTGTAAGCTTGTCTTTTTTTGAAGTTAAAAAAAAGCTAGGCAAGGATATGCTACTCACAGCAAATGTACCAGAGAGTATTGGACTGTCTGCTGATACCAGACAGCACACCGAGAAGAACAACCAAAGCCTCAAACGACCCTTTCATAGCCAAGGGAAGAGTGGGGCAGAGTAAATTATTTAGCTTTAGCTGTACTTTCAATATGCTGCATACTATGTTTTGCTCAGGCCCAGATCAATGTCATCCCGTTCAATCATACAACAGCGATATATTTTAAGAATATAAGCAAGCTTGAAGTTGTAGCCACGAAGTGGACGTTAGTAATCTACTACAACATGACGAGTTATTGGGAGGAGATAGAAGTCTTTAAAAAAGCTCATGCTGAACAGGAAGCAGCTTGCAACGAATTGTCTAACTTAAGATGCGACGTAATCCTTCAAAAACATCTGTGGCAATTCAATAATTAATTGGCAGACAACGACCACTTACTAACAAGCAACAACGGCTAGTTGAAACGAGGAGTGGGAGATACAATTGGTCTCATGCAGCCACTGCATCGAACCACTGGGACTACATTAAACTCATTTTTACAAAACATTTATTTATATCAGCTAAATAATTCTTGATGCTGCTTTACTAAACAAGGATACATTCCACTAAAGCTACATTATACAGTTCGATTTTAAGAAGTAATAACGTTATTAGTGAAAATTTTATGAAAGACTGGACTAATAGGTTTCTTGAGGCATTTGTATAGAAAACACCACAGATTTTTACAATGAAGAAGTAAGCGCATTGACGAGAAAACCACGAATAAAATTAAAACTTATTATGTTATCTCTATATAATCTTATTTAAAAATTAAATAATTAAATATTACTTACACTTTCGGCAATCCGATCATCTAATTTGTAATCTCTAACTTGCACAACAGTAAATTTCGTGCATTCCAACTGTTTATAGTACAAATTAAAAATCTCTAATAAACTAAACGGATGGACTAAATTATAACTCAAATAAATAGATGCCCATATATAAAATGCAGTTTGAGGATAGTCATCTTGAATAGGTTCCTTTACCATTTCTGGACCTAATAGATAAAACCCTACATTCATAAAATTAACGATTTTGACTAGCATCAAGATGGGAAATATTTTTGCATACATCTCATTAATCATTGAAACTAAATCGTTAATTTGGGTAAACATCTTTAAGATATTGTCTAAATTGTCACTTAATGTACACATTAAAATCACATTTTTGCTACCATAACTATGGTTAATAGTTACTATGTCAATTTTTAATTGTTTATTCAAGCTTCGAATTATGTACGTAATACATAGTAGCATAACAATAAAATCGATATACATAAGGACTTCGAGTAAAAACCCTAGTGCTGCACCAACCGACAGTACATTAACACGAAAATCTTCAAACATAAAACTGAACACACTACTACTGGCTATTAGCACAATTCCAGAAATTACGTTTACACAGTACAGTGTTTTTAATAATTTCTTGAATTTTAAATCGTTTTTAGTACCGTGATACAAATTTGTTTGGAATGTATTAATAACTTTAACAAATTTACAATACACTAAATATATCGAATTATAGCTTATAATTTTATTAAAGTAGCCAATATTAACTAGTGAAGTAATGTCAAATTGTTGTAAAAGATAAGTGAAGTTTAGGGGATTATTAGGTGATACTACTTTAAGATTATAGCGATAATAGTAACTTAACGAAATATTTATATAAATCCACATTAGTATTGTGTGCATTTTAAGGAGTTTCCATTTTTTAATAACAAAACGATTATTTGTGTACGTCAATTTAAAACTGAACATTGCATAAAATGAGCGATGACAAAAGTTATTTTAAACAGCATTGTATAGCACCTTAACCTTTTGATTTCCAAAACTTAATTAAATTATAAACGTGATGGTTATTCAATTAAAAGAATAATTCGATAGTGAGTGACTCCACCAGAATTTCTAATGAACGATACATAATTTTGTTGAATATTTATATTTCGATTAATGAATTATTATATACAAAATACATAATATAGTTCATTAAACTTAATGGTGGCAAACAGTTGAGAATGGTGCAGTTAGCGGAGCGCTAAGCGGAACCGTTGTAGTGAAATTGGTAGAGAAATTTCGTCAGAAAGACTTGCTATTGGATAACAAAAGTTATCTCCGAGCTCGGACGGTGGGCACGCTCAAAAATATTGTCGCACCCCTGCCAGAGGTGCAAGCAGCCCATAAAGACCTTGGATTATTCACGTACAATGTCCAGTTGAAGCAGGTGTTGAAAGAAAATGACCATCCACTTCGATATCAGTATTCTGCGTGAGCCATCGATCGTCGATTTTTGTCGAAAAATTATCTTTTCAGACGAAGCGCATTTCTTTCTCGGGAACTATGTAAACAAACAGATCTACTGGATTTGGAGTGTTACCTTACCATAGCCAAAAATCTATTGGTTTGTTTTTTAAAAACAAACCAATAGATGTCCTTTGAAGTTGTTGGTCTAAGTTGAAACGAAAATAATAAATTCTTTACATATAATTCAAATGCAACAGTGTAATTGAGGTATATTTGGTGCCGTTACAATTATACTTGTAGTATTGTCAGACGCAGGAAATGGTCGTAAACGAACAGCAACATTACATAAAATTATTCACAGTACAACTATTCAAATAAACGCAACTGTTTATCGCAAAACTATTTTGGAAGCTATACTTGGGCACGCAAATATTTCGGCTGCGGACCCTTTGGATATTTCCAAGCAGTTCTGCACTTTATTTTGACAACACAGTGGCTGACAAATGCTCCGGTTGCAAATCCGATGGACTACCCTATATGGGAAGCAAGGTTTAAAGAGCAAAGTTAGCATTAAAAAAAATTCAAAGCCTTAGTTTAGGCAAAAGAAGGCCATATCGAACATAGTGAATTTATAACTAAAAATTTAATGTATTTACTATAATTTTGACTTTTTAACAATAAAATTCAACCACAAATCAAAATAATACAGCTTTTTACTTTGTTATATTTTTTCGAGCAGCCCAGTTGGACGTCATGATTGTAGATAGAATTTATCGTAAATAAAGTTGGCCTCTATGTTTGGCCGGCGCCCCTAAGCCTCGTGGAATGCATCTGAACGAGCATACCATCCTTATAATTCCACCATAGCAACCTTGGGTTGACGTAGAAGGCGATTAAACAAAGGTTTGACCACTGGGTTGGAGACCTGCATCCTTAAAAAAATTTGTTAAAATTATCAGCTCACGTTAACGAACACGCAGTTTAGAAACAAGGTGAGTTTGATGGTGCTTTATCAGCCATGAAAGAGTATCGCTTACCACGCCCAATTAAGACTATGCGTCTCGAGGCTATACATTGCTGTATACAGTAGGGGTGACCTCGGCCATCTTGGTGTTGGATTTTTAGGACAACAGGCAAAAACGCTGTTTTGGATTTCAAAGCAGTCAATAAACGAAGATGTAAGCTACGTTGACGCGTGTATTCATGTGACCACTGAGTATCGATTTTGGTCGCATTTCAACTTTTGAGACTTGAATAACTCTCGAGACTTGCGTATACGTACACTGTGTATGTTATACTTTTTGTAAATGTGTGCTGTCAAAAAGTTTGATCGTATTAGTAAACGAGAGTTCATTCTTTTTGAATGGTATGTATCAAAAATACGAGTTCCGGGTGAAACGGTTCAACTTTTTGATGCGTACTATCGCAAAATATTCTATCTCCCTTGCTATTTAGATAGAGAGTTGTCAATTGTTATTCTATTTGTTGTGTATTAAAATTTAATTTAAATTGTTTAAAACAGACGCCGTGCCATTTTTATTCTAAAAGTTTTGTTTTGTTTTGTAATTTGTAGCCATCACAAACAATTTCAATTTAATTTTAATACACAACAAAAACACAGCAGGCATTTGTTATGAAAAATTTCAATTTATTTTTAAAAAACTTCTAAACACAGCAAATTCTTTCGAAACACTTTGAGAATACAAACAAATAGCACTATTATAAAATAAAATCGAAAACACAAATGGCACGGCGTCTATTATAAAATATTAAAACACAATCCACCACAGAAAGTCTAAATTTTTGAATTAATCGAGAATTGTCATAATATTGACATTTCTTATTTTGTAATGGTGTTGAACATTTATCACTTATACTAATACTTTCCGGTTTTTTAAGTCTCGAGAGTAGAAATGCAACCAAAATCGATGTTCAGATGTCAACCAATCAAAAGGCTTACTTTTGAAAAAAGGTTTTTTTTATATAGAGCTGATTAAATTAATTCGGCGGGCGATTTTGGAGTTGGTTGAATTCAGAGAATGGGATACGCCAATAGTACCTGTTCCAAAGACCGATGGCAGCGTCAGAGTTTGCAACGACTACAAATCGACGATGAACAAAGCTCTCACTCCATATTGTTTTCCAGTTCCATATCAGCAATTCATTGTTGTCGACAATACCAAGAATTTTCCAAAATTTAAAGAAGAACCTACTACTAAGTATTCCTGGTGTCATATCATATTTCGACGATATCTTCGTCATCGCATTATCTGACACCGAATTACGCCCCAGAAGTTAAACAAGATCTCCTAATGGTGCCAATCTAGCCGCGCTGTTTTTATGTCTGCAATTCGCTGAAATGTGCCTTGAGGTCCAGCATCTTAATGTCATTTAGTGAGAAATACACATTGTTGCTGGGCTCAGCAGCTAAGAAATAATTCGCCGATTTAAATGAAAATTCATACAGTTTATGTACTCCACATAACCAATTTTATGAGGTTTCATTGGGCTCAATGAGACCACTATCATAGATTTCGGCTTTATTGACTTATAAATCACAAATTTTGGAGTCACATGCTTCTCCATATATGGAATTGGCGTCATACTGTCACATCGAGTGGGAACTAAAAAGAGTCACATAGCTTACTATTTGAAAACTATGACCGAAACTGAACCACGATATAGCTAAGGCGATCGCGAAGCTATCACAATTATAGTGGGCCTCAGAACATTTTACGATTTTCTCTACTGTCGAGAGTACATTATTGTGACAAACCATAAGCCGCTTATCGAACGATTTACCACAGATGGTGCAACTCCACAGATCCTATCACCGATAATGATCCGTTGGAGTACTTTTCTAAACACATTCAATAACTAGGGAATAGGAAGAACTGCTTATAGATACGGTCCACAAGGCAACCATGCATGCTGAGGACTTAACCGCTTTGACAACCAAAGCCCCGGTTCTATAATGCATATTCTAAATAATGCAGTAGACACTTCGAGGTTGGCCAGAGAGTAAACTTACTGGAGATTTCCAGCCATTTTGGGTCGTGGCGAAGTAAGCACACTGAGGAGATATAGGATTATAATTAATTACACCATGTCACCGTGCACGATTTTGTCCATTCTACGTACTGCTCATCCAGATATTGTGAAGGCGTTAGCAAGGAATGACATTTGGTGGCCCAAACAAGACGCAGACATCGGAAAGATTGAGCATCTCTGTACAAAGTGACAATCAAACCGTCCATGTGGCACAGGTTCCGTTCAGAAAAGGCGACGAAACCATATGGTCGGGAATCAATATTGATTTTATCGGACCTCACCATAGTATGATTTATTTTATAAATATTTTATAAATATTATTACAAGTGGTAGAGGGAGTTCTAGTGGCCACAACATCTGCTGCTTGTGGCGTACAAGCTCTCCGTAATATATTTGCCAGTTATGAAATTCTGGATATCATTGTGAGTGACAAGAGTCACAGTTTTGTGAAACAAACGGTATTCGTTCGGTAAGCTCCATGTCATTCACGTTCAAAAGGACAGGCACAGGTAATGGTCAAAATGACGAAGGACTTTCTATATGAAGAAAATTCAGAAGACATTCCACATCGTCTGACGAACTTCTTGCATCATTTTCACACAACTACATCAACTGCAACCTCCAAAGCACCTGCCGAACTCCTATTAAATCATCAAATTCGAACTTTCAAAGGCACAGAACTATCCTCGCCCGGCTCGAAATGGATACATATGCTTATATTATCGGAATAACAGGCCCTGTTTCTACACTATAGACTGATCAAGGCCAATTAATGAGACATCACGTTGATAAGTTTGTGACGTCGGACTTCCGATCAGCAAATAGATAATATCAGTATGATTCCTTTAGACGAACATCAATCAATTCTTCTGTATGATGTTACCAATACGGAGAAAGTTTAACCAACACCATCACTATCTGTTTCAGCACCATCACTATCTGTTTCAACTCCGGTAATCGACGTTGATTCGTGCAGGAAAAGCACCATCTGAAATTGATGAAGCTACCCTCCGTCGACCAGAGAGATTGAAAGCAACAACACCTTCCACGCCAGATAAGTATGTCTTAATTAATGGTGGAGGAATGTAATCTACTCGCTCTTGATGTGTACCCTATAAATCGTTCTTTGTGGTCACCTCATTATCATCGATTGCGGCGGCATTAAGTAATACATAATACATAATAAATAAAACATCAAATTAAAGTTCTTTTTACTATAAATTCCCAAATAAACCAGGTGCGATCTCCCGACGCGATTTGACGATCGTTAAATGTCTCGAATAATAGGTAAGCAAACAAACTGCATGAGAAGGACAAACCGATGATAGACTGATAGCTGCTGATCAAGTAATTAGTCTGTTTGTTTGTTTGTTTATTTGTTTATTTTCTATGCAATCTGTTTTGGGGCCGAAGCTCTCCCAACTCTTTTGCGGTTAATTAACGTCCTAGTTTACGATATTACTAGCCAAATCGAGGACGCGCGAATACAGGTTCGCGTTTTTTTCAAATATCCATTTTTGAAAATGGAAAAATCCCTTTTGCAACCCTCCCCCGTTGGGATTCGAACCCGGTACTTCCTGTTCCAAACACCGCAGCTTTAACACTGCGCCAATTGCTCGGTAAGTATAATTAGTCTCAAAGATGACAAATCAACTAAGTCTATTAGTGATAATAATAATCACCTATATTACAGGCTCCATCGGATTCGATCTAGATATTGCACTTCGCATTCGTGGTCTCAAAAGTACCGGTTATTGTTTAAAAAGAAAAAATATGGTAAATAGTATCAACCTTACAAAACGTAAGTTTGAAGTTTGACGACGCTATATTGTTTAGCATTTATTTGGTAGCCATCAATAGTGAACGTTCTCAGTGAGTTTGTGAACATAGAAACAATTATTATGAGTAGAATACGCCCAAATGTCTCGCCCATATTCATATATTATATCAGATTAGAACTGTATAACAAATATACGTGTAAAATCGACATAAATTATATTTAGCAGTTGCACCAGTACCACGCACGTATTTGTAAAAATGAATAAAACATTTGTACTACTCATATTGGTCATAGCCAAAATTTATGGAGTTTTCAATTTTAAAATTCGGGCGCACAGCAAATTCATTTTCATCAGGAAAAATAATTCGACACTATTACGCATAATATATCCGTTGATACTCGCAGTAATTATAAATATTAATGTGTTACAATTTGGCTACATTTTGATGAGAACTAATCACGGCACAACCATTAAAATTATATTTGTGATTCAAACTGTAATATTGGTCAGCAATACGAGCATTATATATTACAATAAAATTTTCCAATACAATCAGCAGTACCGACTGCTTCGATGTTTTGTAAAAAATTTGAATTTTTTTAATTGGAAATTTGTTGGAGTGGACACAACATTTTTTAATCGTTCGAAAATTGTCAAAAAACTGAATAAATTTTTTTTTATAAATATTTTCGGGGTTGGCATATTCTTTGTCTGTTTGTTTGTTATTAATTGTTACCTGGATGGAAATTTTTATAATATTTTAATGTTACTTGGCCGAAATTATTTAGATTTTATCGTGATCTACGACTATCTAATAATTTCAATAGAATTAACGATCCAGCTCAAGTATCTGAATAAACAACTCAAACGTACAATTGACAAAATAAATTGCGTAAAATGTACATGGCCTTCAGAACAAATTGAGGATATGAATACGTATCTGTGCGATTTGATTTGGATGTTTGACCAAATCAACAAAATCATATCGAAAATTAATAATTTATATTCAAATCAATTTCTAATCATAATCGTTTCGAAAGTTTTTAAAATTCCAAATCAATTTTATTTTGTATATCTGTACGTTTTGCTCACCGCCTGATTATGATATTGGCATTACGCATGTTCTTTTCAATAGCACATTCAATATTGTATACAATTTCTTGCATATTTATATGATCGTTAGATTGCTGGAACTGCTTTACAGTGAAATTGATAAGATGAGATTTTTATTGGATGAAATGGTCGCAACACAGCACAATGATCATTTGGAAAATACGGTAAGTTGCTGACAATGAATTTAAGTATATAATTTAGCTCGTACTGGGATATTTACAGATAAACCTGTTTCGAATCCAATTGAGGCTGTTCGATTTTAACATATCACCTTATAAATTGTTCGATATAAATAAAGAGTTGCTGTTTGTGGTAAACTAGAAGCTTAACCAAACTAAATATTGACCTAATATGCGATTTAATTTTATTTCCAGGTGATTGCTTTTGCTGTTAATGTGTTCATATTGCTGATACAGTTTCAAAGGGCTATCTCATGAAATAAATTAAGCCTTTTGTAATTAAATTACTGTAGCATTATCACAACTATTGGATTTATAATTTAACATTATGTTATACTTAGACTATAGTGTTAAAATTCTATGGCACAACTAATTAATACACTACAATTATCAATATAAGATTTGCACTTCGTGCATGTAACATTTCATTTTGAGTGTATGGGCTAAATTTTAATTGATTTAACAAAGATTTCCAAGGTCACAAACAAATTTTACTTAAATTTCAAGAATAAAAAAATCTATCAAAATAATGTTTACTTTGTGCATGTATAAGCGACCAGAACGTTATCGATATGGAAAAACTATGACACGGCGTGGGAAACGACACGGCTTCCGTTCCTGATAATATTTTCAATGTTGCATTGACAACTGATGAACCGATTAAAACCAGTTGAATATCAGAAGTATATTCATAGAGCAAGTAGAAATATTCCAAATGGAGTGGTAAGTACAAAGGCTGGTACTTCTACCGAAAGAAACGAAGGCGTTAGCGAATTCATCAGCATATACTGCTAAATTTGTTTGCTGAATACGTCTGGTAACATATTAGAAAGGATCATATGACAAAGACTAGAGGAAGCCATTAATACTAAAGAGGACCTTGCGCAACGAAGTGAAGAGGTCCGCAAAGTATTTAAAAAGTCTGGTGGCTAATTACTTAAGAAATAGATTCTAAATGTAAACAGAGAATGTAGAGCTTTTGAATACTAGCGCTTCGGCAATGAGAAATCTAACCTATTTAGGGCTGTAGGAGTAAACCCAGCACTACCAAATATTATTGTATATAGTATGACAAAACTTATCGATAGTTAAATTCATATAAAACAAGGGAAGTTAGGGTTAAGAGTCAGTGTTAAGGACAAATCAGTGACACAAACCCAAGACTCAAAAACTTAACAATAGGTGACAGCGATGGGATTGTCAATGGATATAACTTAATTTAAAAGAGTAAAATTAACATTTTTTGCGTTAATCTACTTAGAATTAAGCAAAGAGTTGAAGATTTATAGGGTAAACCAAAGGCAAAAAACAGATTTGTTTAGTAAGTGTTGAGAAAAAAATATAGCAAGGCACTAAACAAAGAATATTAAAAAATCAGCAGGTGCAACTGGAAATTTCCATTTAATTAAATTCGCATTAATGCATTTTTGTGTTATATCAGCTAAGTATGTTACTGGAGTCATCTTATGTGTCACTACCATAATGTATCCAGTATTCGACATTCAGCCAAAACTTTTAGGATGGGCTTTCGGGATAATATCTATGATATTTTTCATCCGATTACATGCGCCTTCGACAATATGTTAACAGGAGGGATGCGATAATTTACCCCATTCTATTATGAAAATTTCCCAAAGCCACAAGCATTCAATAGAAAATTAAGCTTTCGGATAAATCATTGCCAAAACATGACGAGATGCTTATTTACTTTATCAAAAAAAATTTTAGAAATATAGAGGCCCACATTCTTTTATCGTGATATACCGAAACCCGACAACAAAGAAACTAAAATTTAAACGTAACCCGACGTTTCGGCAATATTCTTCTCTTTAACTAGCGCATATGGAAATCTAGTGTAAGGCTGCTCATATGTCTAAACCAGTATTTCTAATATGCCAAAAAATGGTTAATCAAAGTAAACCCTTCTAAACCCGAAATTATGCATTTCTACCGCAACCAGTACAGCAGAATTCGAGAAAGCAGCCCTGTTTTATTCGAAGGTATAGCAGATTAGAATACAAAAATTAAATCAAATAATTAGAGGTGAATATACATAGAATAACTATTACCTCTTCCTCACATCGAAAATGTTAAAAAAACAGCCTTCGCAATTCGCAACTTACTTTGTAGGTTTGCCACTTTGTGAGCTAATCACAAATTATAATCGCGTTTACAATAAGCGAAAGGAAACGCATACTCTTTAGAATATAGTTTAACCCAGGCACTCAATCGTCATTTATATCTACAAAGACAGCAAACCTTCTTTTGCGAGGCAAAAACAAGTTAATCCTAAAATATCAGAAATGGGATAAAAAGATGCAGGGGTCTGTTAAATCACAAAATTGAACTAACTTTATCATCAAGATTTAAGAGTTCTTTTGAAATTAAGGTTCAGGCAATGATGTTTAAGAAATTACCCGACAATATACCAGATGTCGACTTTTATACCAACAAATAGGCACATTTACAGCTACAGTAAATAGGCACATTTACAGTTGCAACTTGCAGATTCAGAATACGTCCAATAGCATTAACGATATAATTGACGTGAACAACTAGGTTTATACAATAGGATGAACCAACCTGGCATTTTATACCGCCTGCTGCACCAAATTTTCGTGGAATATGGGGCAGTGATAAAGTCACTAAACACTTACACCAGGTAGGTCATAGAGGAGACTGCACTAACATTTAAATAAGCAACAACAATGACGACCCATATAAACATGCCTAAACTCTCGACCATTGACGGTCCTGTACGACGATTCGGAAAACTTGGAGTGTAAAACTTGGTTTTAACACCTGCAAATTTTCAAATAGTTGGACACATAAAAGCCCTTCCTGCGCCCAATTTAAATGTAAGGGATTTCGTGCTGATGAAAAAAATCATTGGTAAATGGGGATAATATTGGATGTTCATAGTGGCTCAGAAATGGTGGAGGTAAATACACCGACACCATTCATTTCTCAGTCGACAACGGTTATGGTAATCTGCTTAAGAAATAGGCTTCATTATCAAAAGAACCTAATTACAAAACCCCAGTCCAGCATAACGAGATTCATCATATTGTCACTACAGGCCACTTGCCAGTGTCAAGTCCACGTAGACTAGATCCCGTGCAACATAAAGCCGCATACACGGAATTTCAACACATGGTGGGATTGGGGATTTGCCAACCATCAGCATCTCCAAATAGATTTATCCAAATAGATCCAAATAGACTTGGTTAGAGCGTATCATCTCATAACAGTAGCTCAAGAAGACGTACACATGACCGCTATCACTACTGCTTTTGGCCTCTTCGTATTCACACGAATGCCATTCGGTCTTCGGAACGCAGCGCAAACGTCCCAACGCTTCATGAACGAAGTCGTCAGAGAACTCGATTTCGTATTCGTCTATATCGATGATATTCTTGTGGCATTTAAAGATGATGAACAACACAAACTACACTTAGAACTACTATTCAAAAAGTTAGTTTGATATACACATTAAAGCCTCAAAATGTGTTTTCCGGGCATCTACCCTAGACTTCCTTAACCACACCATCACATCAAATGGTGTTCGTCCTTCAGAGGAACGAGTAAACGCCATTAATAATTTTCCAGCTCCAACATCGGTCAAAAGCATACAACGCTGTGTCGGTATGGTGAACTATTACCACCGATTTGCGAGATACCAAATCTCGCTGAAACACTAGCACCAATACATATGCAATTGGCCGCTTTAGTGAAAAAGCCGAAGACCCCAAGAACTTTTCTTGGACCGACGAATGTCAAACCGCATTTTTTGTCGGCAAACACCAAATTAGCCACGGCTACAATTTTAGCTTATCCTATGAGCGATGCGAGGTTCAGCATTACTACTGATGCATCAAATACAGCTGTCCGCGCAGTACTATAACAGTACAAAAATAAATGTTGGGAGCCTCTGGGATCCTTCTCGAAGAAACTCTCGGATGCCGAAATAAAATACTCTGCATTCGATCGAGATATACTCGCTATATATCAGACAATTAACCATTTCCGATATTTTGTCGAAGGTCGGGACTTCACAATTTACACCGATCATAAACCACTTACAAGAGCAATTCAGTCTAAAACTAAACGAAATCCAAGCCAATCGAGACACTTGGACTTTATTAGTCAATTTACATGACAGCAACCACCATAGCCAATTGTTCACAATTATGTATCACAATTTGGCGTCCCCAGTACGATCACAACAGATCAGAGATCGCAATTCGAGACTAAACTATTCACTGAGTTAACAAAACTTCTAGGCTCACATCGTATACGCACGACAGCTTATAATCCAAAAGCCAATGGCATGGTCGAACGCTTCTATCGACAGCTAAAAGCTGCACTAATGATTCGAAGGATCACACTCAACTGGAGTGCAGAAATCCCAATCATATTACTGGGAATTAGAGCAACAGTGAAAGATGATCTAAACTGCTATCCGCGGAAATGGTCAATGGACAAACACTTCCCTCTTCCCGGGGAATTTTTTATAGAAAAACCTTTTTCACAAGAGACAAATAATGACACAGTCTTCGATCACCTTCGCCACACTATGCGAAATCTCATTCCAACCAGCTCACGACAAACTACTCAAGAAAACATTTTTGTACCAAAATGTGAGTTTATGTTCGTGAGAACAGATAAAGTCCGTACAGGTTTACATCCTCCCTACGAAGGCCTGTACAAAGTGATACGGCGGCTTCGTAAACATTTCATCGTATCGATCAAAGATAAAATTCATAATATCTCAGTCGATCGATTAAAGCCTGTATTTGGCATATTAGGCTCACCTGATAGTATATCAGCATATCGAGCACGGAAAACAGACCACTTTGCTGAATGATTCCTCTAATTAATATAACATGGCTCGGGTACTTACTGCCTAAAAACTTAATACACCTGGCTGATGGATTCAGCTATTTAGCTGTCAATCCTATGCCACAGTCGTGATGCTCAACTCGCCCATGTCGACAATCCCATTTCATACAAGGGTCGATCCAGTATAATAGATACGAACCATACCCAACCCATTACGCATACTCAACGCCTCTAATGGATGCAGTACAACATCACACCTTCTCTAAGAGGGGACATCACTTGCGGGGGAGTATTGTAGCGGCTGCACAAAGATTGTACATTGTTACAATAAACTCAGTGCACCACAATAAATTTTGTGAATCACCCGGTATTTCATATTCATAAATTGATTCGCCAGAATATAGGCATGTAATGAAATACGAATAGAGCGATCGTTGGAATCGCGGGTGATCTACTACACACTAGATAGTAATACTACAGTGTGTTATATTTACCAAGCAGTATTCAAAAACACAAAATACTTACTGCGTTAATAAAATACATGTTCAGTGTGGAACACAACTTCCGGCCTCTCCATATAATTCGGGTGGTACCGAATTAGAAAAACTTCTTCGGATAATGTTTAGTTTTGTCTCTCGAAGAATAGAGCAGAATAAAATTCGACATCGGATAGCTAACATGGTGAAACAGGTAATACAGTGAAGAATTTATTAGTTAGTTGATTTGATTAAAAAAAAAACAGTTCAAAAAAAGTTAATTAATTATATTAATAATAATAAATAAATAAATTAACATTATAATAATTATTCTAAGAAATTATTCGTGTATTATTACAAGTACCCATTGTGCCAGGGTGGGCACAGATACCACGCATACATATACACGATAGATACATGAACAACAGGGAATCTAATCAAGCTAGATTCGGGATGTGTCTTATGAGGCAACCACGTAAGCATACTGGCTTCTGATAGATTCGAATCCACCGTAGAGAACTTTCGAATTGAACCAAACTTAAAGAGGATGCTTTAAAATAAATCGCTAATCAGATAAAGAGAGAGAAAGGATCACAACCAACGGGCAATTTCATCATACTTATTTATCAGTATGAGGCTACGGCTACACATCTTATCCTACGAATTTTAATATTGATTGGGATAGGTTTCATGATCCGCTACCTATGAAGAAAACGGAATAAACAAGCAACCAGAACAAAGGTTTCTACCCTTTAGAAACCACTATACATGATAAATATGCCATCAAACACCGCTCGTCACCCCACCAGATGTTCAATATGAATAGGATAACGTCTAGATTTTATTTTAGTTCAAGCTATACGGCTGATCTAATCCTAGAGCTTTTAATAAATATGATTGCCCTGCTCATAACCTACACCTAAAACTTATCAGAACTTATTGTTCTTCGATCTTACAATCATTGCTTGTCGATCGGTTAGCTTTTGAAATAAAGATCCTACAATCTGTAAAATGGATTGTGAATGCTGTGAGACAAGGAACAATTACCAGTTGGTTCAAAAAGTTTAGTTTTATATTAAACACTTCACAATCCCGAATCATAAGATGGAGTATGTGGGTCGCTCGTTTCACAGTTATATAATGTGTGTTCGAAGAGCCTGATACAGATAGATTTTCTCAAGAAATAGAAGAAATTAAAGGCTAATCGACTGCGGTTTGAATGGCCAAAATTCGCGGATCACTCGGTATATTCACTTCACAGAAGTTTAACTGTAAGCATACCAATCCAGTCGACTGTTTTTTTAGAATTAAGTAGGTATTCAATGGCTTGTATTTTTAGATTTGTGATCATGTAACCTTATGATTGTTTTTATTTTTCGGGATTTTTCCAAATATTTTTCGGGATTTTTTAACTTATGGATTTTGTTCTACGTTCCTTCATCAACACATCACCGCTAAAAATATAACCGGAAAAAAATACAGAACCTTATACAATAATACAAAATCTTTATATTTTGTATAAATAATCAACGTCGAAACATATAAAATTGAATCAAAAGCCCTTTTTTAAATTCCCCTTGTTTCCATATAAAGTTGAACCAACAACAAAATGTAGCATTCAATTGTTGAATGCAACATTCGTTTTTTATATCAATTTTACTATATATTCTATTGAAATGATTGCATTTAATAGATCCAGCCGATTATCGACTAAGAGGCATTTAAAAATGATATTAATGGGACGGTACTCACCACAAATTAAAACTAATCACCCGTTTTAAGACACTATAAAGTTTTTTTTATTTTTTAATTATTTTTTTTTCGTGAAACAACCTCACAGAATCAATGGACGGACGGACATACATTTTAGCATACGATTAATCACTTGAATTCTATTTTTTCACATCACATAACTTGATTAAAATATAAATAACACTTTAATTTCCACTAATCCACAATTACACAATTAATTAAAACTTTTAATTTACTATAAAACACTATAAAACACACCACTTTCGTTCTAATTTTTACGCCGTACTTGATTTTGAAAATAACAGTAAAATTTGACAATGATAAAAAGAAAAACAAAAAAAGTAATGGGATACGAACCTATCAAAGATATACATTCGCAGTTATAGTATTGAAATGTAGAGGTGCTGTCGACGAATCAAAGAAAATTATTTCAATTATTTTGAATTTTTGACGCGTATTAAAATTGATTTTTTCGCAATAAAATTGTAGTAATTATAAGTGTTAATGATAAACAAAGTTAATTATAGTATTCTCAACGTTAATTGGTGTCAAATTTACTTGTGCAATGAAGATTTTTATTCATAAAAATATATAAATTTGTTGACGTTATTTGGTAGAAGAAAAATCAAACAGTGAACGAAATAAATATATAATCACAGATGTTATTAATCGACCAACGTTATGGAAAAGTTGCTGAAACTCAAATTACAAAATGTACGTTATGCAAAAAATGTTTTTGCTCAGTTCAAGAGACTCGTTGTTACTGTTGAACCACATAATGTCCAACTTTCAGAGACAATTATTGATTTGCTAAAGTTCTGCAATATACACATAGTATATAAAGAAAATATATAAGGTAAGTGGACTTAGAAGACTTAGTGTATTCTTAGAAATCCCTCTATGTTGGAGCATGCATTCTAGAATAGCCTATAAGGCACGAATACGTTTCACAATCGCACGGGACAACAAAGCGGTCCTTGCTAAAAGAACTTCTTATCGGATTTGTAGCCGGAAAAAGGTAAAATGGCCAAGGCCAAAGTTTCAAAAGTGCAAGTTCTTTAAAGGAGTCACCAAACTGCATTATATACCTTCAAACCGTCGTCTATTGGCATTTGGATGGGTTCAGCATGGAAAACCTTGGTGTTAACATCGATGCAGTTCTCGACACGAGAACATTTCTCTGAAGAGCATTTCTCTGATTTACTTAATGTTGTGAGGACCTATCCAACGAGGAATTCACACTGGCCAAACAAACATCAAAAATAATCGTTCCCCTGCGGTTAATTGCAATAATTCCCGATCTCTTGATATTCGGTGAATTCAGGTGTAGTTGTAATTTTCTTTTAAACGGATGATGCAGCGATGTTTGAGAGGAGAGCTGTTATTTGACACGGGATGAGGTTACTGTCGGCGACGATTTTTCTCGGGACCAAAACAGTTGGATTCGGGCCAGCAATGGCTGTAAAAACAGATTATGATTATAATCATTATTCGATATTTTCATGAATTTCCTCATTTTGCGATAGAAGAGATCTCCTGCCTTTTTTCCAGAATGTTAGCAGCCATCTTGTTTTCTCATTTGTCTGGGTCAACCTCTAACAATTATATGTGCCAAAAGCAAAATATGCTTGAATGGTGGAAGGCTGAAGTCTAAATAATCCCTAAAGTCTGCGCCAATGATAGGACGATTTACGTTCGCATAAATGAATGCAAGCGGGAAATTTCGTCAGCCCAATAACTTCTTGCAGCAATTTGCTTCCGTAGATATTGATAGCTTTACCATATGCGACTGATAAAACTAAATCGATGGTGATTTGTGGTTTACAAGTTGTATAGGGAATAATGGATATATCATGCCAGTTCTGAGAGTCCCTTATAAATAAACGCTAGTGTACTTCGATCAATGGTCAGCAGCGCCAACCGATAGACCTACTGATTTGGGAAACAGTTTTTACTAAGAGGAATGATAGTTCCCGAATAAATTCACCCCAGGATTAGGTAAATTATAAGGTAACTGACAATGATTGACATTGTGTCCGATTTTGTCGTGGTAGATGCTACTAAGTTGAATGCTGGTGGATTTGGTGTCATTTCGATGATGTTCTTCTTTGTGTAGAAGGAGTACGTAATCGTGTTCGTAAGTTGGTCGATGTCTAGTCCAGAATTTCGAATTTTGAGCGTACGAGCTAGTCCTTTTTAATACATGTCGCAATATGAATAAATTCAGGTAACTTTCTGATTCCCTGTTGAGTTATAAGGGTCTCATTAAATCTGTCGTTGGCCGGTGCATTAATGCGCTGTAATACTTCAGATGGACGTTGGTCACCCATCTCTGTTTTATTCAACAGAACTTCCAGTTTTTTCGTCTAAAAGCACTCTATTCTGATAATTCCGTCGATTGCAGAAGGTTCCCACAAGATGTCGTCGATCAGCACTGCTCGTTGAGACGATAAATTTCTTTTAGAGATTGTCTGTTCTTTTGTTTATCGCTCGTGACGCATAAAGGTGTTCTTGAATTCCCAACAGGACTATAGACAATCCATCGGAACATGAATCGTGCAGTTATGACAGCAAGCATGATGATTCGGTCACATACTGCGATCACATTCTGAATGGATGGTGAAGTGATCTTTGAGAGAAAAGGCGCCATTTGATAGGCGCAAAGTTTATCTTCTTGCTGTTTAAAGGCTTAGACTAATTTAAAAAAAACCTAATAGAATGTTTTCAACTTTGACACTGCATTGTGACTGAATTACTGTCATTTTACTCAAACGCACTTATTTTTAAGTGAAAAAACTTGACCAGTAACTGACCAGTTTGTATGAAATCCTCCTTGGCAGCTACCTTCAACGTTCTTTGCCAGAGGAGTAATACTCTTCAATGTTATGTATGACCGTAATTTGAATGCTGTGCAAAGGCGAACTATGCCGCGATAGTTTTTCGCATAAAACGGCCAATTTCTATTGATCAGGCATACTTTTGTTTTGCCAAACTAATTGAATGAGGTCGAAAAGTAAGTGCCACAAAGTATTCCCTTAAAATATATCAAAAGCTCAGAATTAATACAATTAACTCCAGGGAATATTTTTTTAGTGTCTGTAGGGCCAGTGTGAATTTCCGATAGGATGGGTTCTTTTATGCATTTGGCACAAGTTGAAAATTTAGAAATTAAAAAAATCCCTTTCCAAGTGTCGATGATCGCATTGATGTTAACAAAAAGATTACCTTTCTAATCCCAAATGGCAATAGGCCTAGGTCTGAAGGTTTAGTGCTGTCCGGTGACATTTTTAAAGAAGTTACATGAAGTGTGATCGTTGCTGAGTTTGGTACTCTTAAGTCTTTAGATTCTACCATTCACGAATTTTCTTTATTCTATTGCCCGACAGCAAGGCAACACTTCTCATCAAACCAATTATTTTTGA
This sequence comes from Tipula confusa, assembly GCA_963556175.1. NCBI lineage: Eukaryota > Metazoa > Arthropoda > Insecta > Diptera > Tipulidae > Tipula > Tipula confusa. Next base: position 162,908,244 of record OY744476.1, read on the forward strand.
GCATACATTTTATCATACTTAGAGTCGCCTAGGCTCCGACAACTGATGTTTTCAATACCTTCCAAAGAGCGGTTACGGTAATTTCGGGAGTATATTTTCACGTAAGTCAGTATTATTTATACCAATTCTAGCAGTTTTTCACTAAACTAACTAAACTAAATAATAACGAGTTAGTTCATGATATATCTAGATAGATGGAACTACTACAAAAGTCGCTAACTGTGCCTCAACTTTAAATTAAACTAAACCAAAAATTATTATAGTTTTTTTATAGTTTAAAAGTATTACAGTTATTTTATAGTTTTTTTGAAAAGTCACCGAAAAGTTACATCGAAAATATACTTTTTAGCTACCACCTACGAGGCAATAGCGCAAGCTTGAATAATTTGAAAAGTTTAGTTTGAAAAGTCGATTAAGGCACACAGCAATAGCCTGGTCATGAGGTTGCTTTTCGTTTTAGTTGTCTATTTTTGTGTATACGTACATACAACTACAAATAAAATTGTACAGATTTGTAATTAAGAAGTTTTAAAACTATCTAAACATTAATTTAATAAAAACATTAAAAACAAATATGTTAAAATGATAATATTTATGTGTAAGCATAGATGTTATAAACAAAATATTTTTTAACCACCTGAAGTTTGAAAAGTCAACAATTTAGAAACGTGAATATTCAGGCACAGCTTGTAATATTAAAAACAGTGTCATCTATGAGTCATTGATACGAAATAATCAATCATTTAAAAAAGTCGTCGATTTAGAAGAAATTTTTCGCCCATGAGGCACACAGCATTAGAAAATTTTCTAGGTTCCCAAGTTTTACAAATGCTCCGCTTAAAGCAAACTTAATACTGTTTAGATCTCGTAGAACCAGTAATAAATGATTACCTAGAAACAAAAGTTATATTCTAAAAGGGTAATTTTCCGTATATACGAGTAAATGTATTTACGCTACGAGACATGTTAACACCCCAACCATGGAGACTATAATTTTAACATAAATATATTGTATTGTTGAATTAATTTACTTACACTGTCAATAATCCGATCATCCAATTGATACTGTCTAATTTCCATAATGATTAATTTAGTACGTGCTAGCTCTTTGTAATATAAATTAAAAAACTCAAATAACGTAATGGGATTTACCGCGTTGTACGCCATGTAGACCAAGCTCGATACCAAAAATAAATAGTAACGATAGTCTTGAAACATAACATATGGAAGTCGAACTGTCGGTTTTATTAAATAGAAACCTTCGTTTATATAGTTCGTAATCATTGGAAATAATAAGACTAAAAGCAATCCCGAATAGATATTGTTAATCATTCGCACTACCCCATTAATTTGGGTAAACATTTTTACTATAGCATCGACGTCATCACTAATTTCACACATCACTGTTATATTTTTGTTCACTTTGTTAATTACACGAATTATATTTTTCAAAACATCATTCAAACAGTGCAATATATATGTCACAATTATAAGCATAATAATTACATCAACTACTATTATTATTTCTAGAAAAAAAACCATCAAACATATGGCTAACTTAAAATCTCTGTAGTATCCAAATGTTACCAAATAAAATATGCAACATCCGGTCAAACAAGACATGCCTAAAAATATGTGAACTGTATAAAGAATTTTTATAAATTTTGCCAGTTTGTAATTGGCACGTCGTTTTATGTGCGCATTAAAGACATTTACAATTTTTGCAATTTTACAATACACCAAATATATCGTATTGTAATAGGCTAGCTTGATAAAATATCCAACAGATGTTATCGACACTATGCCAAAAACTTGTAAATTATAAGTAAACATCAGTGGACTCCGTGGCACATCAACCACAAGTGTGTTTCTATAATAGTATGTCAGACATATAATTGCAGTGATCCACATGAATAATGTATATAAATTTAGAAGTTGACGTTTTTCCATTGTGTACCGATTATTTTTAAATATCAATTTAAAATTAAAAAGTCCATAAAACTGATAAATTGCCAGTGTTATTTTGAACAGAAACATTTTTTGTGTACCGTGTATGTAAACTAAGGATAAAGGTTAATTTTTATATAATTACTTAATAAAGTGAGATTGTCATCTAATTGACGAATAATTAATTAGTTAAATTTATTTATTTTGTGACTCAACTAAATTTAATTAAACTTTTAATTAATTAATGCTTTTCTTACACTATTTTTGGTTAAATTGCACATCCAAATTTATTGATTTTTATAAGTTAATGTCAATCACCTTAGGAATCTATTTGTATTCTGAAAAGTTCAAATTTTGACATAGAAATAAAACTTTGTGTATTGAAAATTATTTTCTGTAATTGTAAAAGTCACGAAACTCGAAAATTGTTTTACTCCTAGTATTTTAACGATAACTACTATAAAAACGCATCAAAATCAACGATAAATTGGCTGCGATTGTGTTCAATTGGAATATTCGAGAAATAATTTAAATCAAAATGGTGGATTAAAAACATTGTGTGCCACACGTGGAAAATTAACTGCATCAAACTTTTTATTGCGTAACACTTATTGACACATTCGTTGAGGTGACTACTTACAACGTACACACACAAGTTATAACAAGTGGTTCCAAAGGTCTCTTTAAAACGTATTTTCCATAGTACCAGAAAAATATTAAAATTTTAAAGAACTCTGTATACACGAGGAGACGTCACTGTGGTTAGGGGAGCCTCCCATGCTTCGTAAAAGACTTCTAAACTAGCATGCTATCCCTAGAATTTCACAACAGCATCTTTGGTTTGTCGTAGCCGGTGACTAAACAAAGGTTAGATCGCTAGGCTGACTACCTGCATCCATAAAAAACCTCACTATTTAAAATAGTAATGTTTTACCGCCAAAATGTATACCGAACGAACACGAATTTTAGAGTCAGTACGTGGAACGTGCCGGCGCCAGGAAAAACAAGCGCCACATATTTACTACACAGTTAGTTCAGATTGAAAACTGTGGTGAAATTAATACAAACTGCAAGCGCACTAACACCAAATGTGCAATATATGACAGATCTAATAAAAGTTCCCTACTCTACGTCGGTACTATTCCTCTTCTTTGGTTTAAAATGCGCATTGACACGATACATAAAAATGCATCTAAGCAGATACTTTCTGAAATTGGCAGCGCAAAGAAAATAATGGAGCTCTTAAAAGAAATGATCGGGGATGTTGAAAAGCGAGATTTTTACCAATGCCGTTTTTAGATTAAGACCATTGATCATAAAACGGTTAATTCAATCGATTTGTAATGTTTAATCAATTTTTTAAAAATGTAATTTGTATTAATTTTAAAGCTGTGTCAAATAAAGTGTATCTAAATTAGATTTTCGGCGATTACATGGCGTATTGGTCATAAAACAGTTAATTCAATTGATTTGTAATGTTTGATCAATTTTTAAAAAATCTAATTTATATTGATTTTAAAGTTTTGTGTCAAATAAAGTGTATATAAATTAAAATTTTGGCGATTACATGACATATTTGGCAGAAAACGGTTAACTCAATTGATTTGTTATTTTTAAACATTTTTTTAAATTCTAATTTATATTAATTTTAAAGTTTTGTGTCAAATAAAGTGTATATAAATTAAATTTTCGGCGATTATTTATTTATTTTAATGGTTAAAATTTATGCATCAGACTTTAAAGTCCATAAAATATGTACAAAGAACAAATATTAATATAAAATTATGTAAATAATTTATCATTGATATGATTATCATTGATATGATTAAAAATCATATCAATGATAATACAGTAAAATAATATCAATATAATAATAATAAAAATAATAATAAAATTAATAATAATAATAATAATAATAGTAATAATAATACAGTAATTTTTTAAGGGTTGGTCTGTAGTCTGCACGTATGCCAAAACAATGTAGTATTCAATTTTATAATTTAATTAGAGAAGGGAAAAGTATTTCAAACATTTAAACCGGTGTAAACGTGTAATACGCTTTAGAGAAAGGGTAGGCTATTCCAAGTTTGAGCCCCAAAAATAAAAAATGATTTGGCTCTAGGCGCGGTTTTAAACCGGGGTAAAATACTAGATAGATTTCTTTCAAAAATTCCAGTTTGCACTTTATCATTTAAATAATCAACAGATTGCCCATACCTAATGTTAAACAGGAATACACATTGCCTATATTTCAGATAATTATCAAAAGAACAACCTAATAAATTTTTAGAAAATGGAGAATTGTGATCATATCTAGATAAACTATATACATATCTTGTAATAGAATGTAAGGCCACATTAAGTGTTCTATGTTCATAACTTATGGAATCCATTACTATATCGGCATAGGTTAGATGAGTAATAAGTAGTGAACGAGCTAGTGCTTTTTTAGTTTTTGTCGGAGGGGATTTTTTAAAATAGCCTTTTCAACCCATCGTAAATATTTGAACAAATATGGCTTACATGTGAATCCCAAGTGGACTTCGAGTTCATAATGAATCCCAAGTTACGTGCTTTACTAGCAACAGTAATATCATCAGTTATTTTTAGTAGCGCTGTAGCTCTACTGGGTTTACTCCTAAAGCCAGATTGAAATCTATCAATCATATTATTATTTTCCACCAAATATCGAACCATTTGATCACTCATGACTCTTTCGAGAACTATTGACAGCATTGGTAATATGCTAATAGGTCTTAGGTTTATAAGATCTTTAGGATTTGAACACTTTGCAACTGGCAGAACTCTCGAAATTTTCTAATGAGAAGGAAAAAACTGTCTAAATAACTATTAATTAAATGGCAAAGAATTGGTAAAATATATTCTAGAACTAATTTGATAAACTTTAATGGTATACCATCATCACCAACGGAGTTAGATTTAATTCGCAATACAGCTAGTTGCACAGCACTTTTATAAACAATACGTAATCTTGGTCTTTAGAAAGACCAAGATTACGTATGTTGGTCCACAAATTTCTTGAAGATAAATTGTGGTCAAGCATTTTATTAAGATATTTGGGCTTCGCAGATCTAATTAGCTTTTTAACATGGCATCTACTACGATAAAAAGCTCTACGATTATCAATAGTTCTATTATGCTTCCAACGTTTATAGCACGTTTCTTTACTAGCTATCGCAATTTTAATTTCTACACTGAATCATAAAGGCGTCGTTTGTTTGGGAACAACAAAGATTTTAATAGGAACATGTTTATCGAACAAGCTCAAAAGATTGTATTAAATATCGAAACCTTCTGATCAATTAAGTCGGTCTCAAAAATATAATCCCAATACATATTCACATAGTCATAAGCCAAGGCATCTAGATTAATGTATTTATAGGATCTACATTGAAACGCAGAAATTGGAGCTTATGCCACAGACATCATATACGATAGATAGATAAAATCATGATCAAAAATCGATACATCCAGTTGCACAAGTCTTTCAATTTTGGCAGAGTCCTTAGTAATGATTAGGTCTAGTAACGATGCACTTTCATGAAAATTGGAAAAATGAGTGAGTTAATCATTAGAAAGGTAATTCAGGCTTTGACTGACCAACACACTTATGAACTGGCTACTTGATTTACTGTTACTAAGCATATTTATGTTAAAGTCAGCGGCTATTATAATATTATCGTAACCAACAAGTGAAGAAAGAACTTCCTCTATGACATCCATTTATTAATAAAAACTTCTATAAACAAAAATTCAAATTTAAACGATCATTCCGAATTAGCGTTTAACCCGGTATAGTTAAAGAATTTGAGGATATCCACGGTTTAAGCCAGGTCTCAGTAATAGCAATAAAGTGAAAATTTAGTCCATCAATTAAATTAACAAATTCAGCAAATTTATCATCCATATTCAAACTGCGCGAATTGAAATAAGCCATTTTGATACTATCAGAGGTAGGATTAATTGATCATTTCATGACACACTTAGCAATATTGGCTCAAAATAAACGAATTATCCGACACCATCTCCAATATACCATGTCAACAACGGTTCAAAGAACACACACCAAAAAAATAAATTTTTGACACTTCACAGCAAAGCACAAACCAAATGACATATTGGTCATAAAACGGTTAAATTAATTTGTAATGTTTAATCATTTTTTTTAAAATCTAATTTGTATTAATTTTAAAGTTTTGTGTCAAATAAAGTGTATCTAAATTAGATTTTCGGAAATTACATGAAACATTGGTCGACGGGAAACCGGACCAATTATGTCATTACTAACTTACCTTTCCTTTCGCTACAGCACAAAAAAAATACTAATTATCGATCGCTTAGGTGGTAGTAACCGGGTCGAGTCTGTTATAACTAACATTCCTTCCACTCCTTCGGTTTTGTTATATGTAACACGGGTGTACGGTGGTGGCCGGTATACAGGGAGTTCCTGGTTCGTCCTTGGCCGAACATTCTAATTAATCAATCAATCAATCAATACTGTTTATTAATACTATCACACCTAACTAACAAAAATTGTCTCAATGCGGGCGTGTCCTGGCAATGCACGATTGAACGAACAGTTGTGGTCCTAAATCTTTTCGTAGTAGTGAAGCAGAATAGTTAATTAATCAATGAAAACTATGCAATGGTACCAACAAAAACAATATTTGGTAAATCCACTCTATTGATATAGGCCCTATGGATTCTGGAGAGGACCTTCTATTGCAAAATCCGGAAACTTCTGATTCGTTTAATAAAAATTGAATATTTTGAGATCACTTCTAAAAGAAAGAAGAAAGAACTCTGTAGTTGATCAAGCTGCTTCCAGTACATTATAAATGGTCAACATAAATTAGAGAAAAAAAGTCTAGAACTAAAACAGAAATTACGTGAAACGGAAGCCATATTATCCAAAATAAATAACGGTTTAATAACACTCAAACAGGAGAAATTCGACGGCGAACGTAAAATTTATTGAAAATAAACTTCTGAAGATGAAGTCGAAAAACCCAAAGAGAAACAAACAGAATCGAATACCGAAATTATGAGAAAGATTTAGAAAGGGAAACTAACTGGATTATTAAGAAAAATAAGCAAAAAAAAGAAACAAAAAAAAGGAAAACCGAGTTTTTTCCAGAGCAGAAAGAGCTGAAACAAAATATAGCACAACAATCGCAGGTACTTCCAAAATAAGAACCACCACCACCGGTATATATCATAGGAGTACGAAAAAAAGTTATGGCTAGAGGAGTACCACAACCTTTCCAAGTAAAGACATAACCTTCAAAATAAAGGATTCAACATTTAAAATGCTGTGAATATTATTAAAAAAAAGAAAGGCAAAGGTGAGGATAGCCTATAAACTGTGATAAAGATCCAACATGTGTGAATTGTGATAGGCAGTACCCTGCCAGTTATTAGGGATGTAAAGTTTCCAACCAGCTACAGAAAATAAGGAACCACGCACACAATACGCCAAAAAACTGAATGATCCGAGCAAACAAAAGGGCAGGAAGAACATTTGCAAAAGTACTGCAAAGCTCAAATTCAGGAAATGACACTGATATCACAGAAACATATGAATTGATATTCAAGCCATTCTAAAAAGTAACGAAGAGCGAAATAAATTAAACAAGTTGATATTTGATCAATTTAAACTACATAACTAATGTTTATTACACCTATAACACTAAGAACAAAACACACAGTGCAAGAAAATAGTTCTCAAAAATCTAAGAAAATCATCAGTAAGAACTAAGAATAGCAACATGTAATGCAAATGAATTAATACAGCATTTAGCAGAATTTGATGTATTACTTAATAGTGCAAAAATAGATGTTAGTATGTTTAATATCAGAGTCTCAGTTTTCTGGAACATCATATGCAAAAATTCGAGGATATATCGGGTACCACGTGCTACATCCAGCAAAACGAGCAAGAGGAGGATCAGCGATATTTATTATGAAAATATAACGAAGAAGATAGCTTGCAAGTTATAGTTCTAATTTATTTAAGAAATAGGAGGAAACTTCATTATAAGAGGCGACTTCAATGCAAAAAATATTTTTAGGGCTCAAGGCTGATTTTTCAAAGGGTGAAGAATTATTTGCAGCAGTTCTAGAAATAAAATAAATTTTTACTCAGGTACTTAGCCTGCGTATTGGCCAACTGATACAAATAAAATACCAAATCTAATATATTTTTTCTTTACCAAATGGTTATCGGATAGTTTAATCTATTTAGAATATAATGAATTTATCTGATCATAACCAGTTATTATGACGATTAATAAAACGGTATTAAAAAAAAGATATCGATTCCAACTCACAAATACTAAAACAAATTCGTTACTGTTTAAGCAAATAGTGGCAGATAATGTTGAACTTAGTTGCCAATCAAAAGCAAAATTGAAATAGAGGTTGAACTGGACAGACCTCTAGATATTATACAAATGGCAACTTGAGAAAGCACCTCAAGAATAGTATCCAGGAAAGAAAAATCACTAATATACCCAAAAGAAGTAAGGGATCTAGTGCAGAAAAAACGAAAAGCACGGAAAAAATCTATTCTAAACGGATTATGTAACAAATCAACAGCAACATTTAGGAAGTAAAAAAACGAAACAATCGGGAAATTTCTTAGTACTCTAACTGCAACAAAAGATACGGAATACTTGCTCTGGAAGGTAGGAAAGGCAATAAAATGATCAAAAATTCTAATTCCTACAGTCAAAACAAACGATGGGAGCTGGGCTACAAGTGCAAAGTAAAAATCTGATATTCTTTCTGTAAATTTGGAAGGAACTTTCCAGCCTTTATGCAGACAAACAGCAGTTGAAATTATGTGCTATGTGACTAGAAGAACTGACTATCTGGATTAAAAAGCAGTAACACTGATTGAACTAACAACTGAAATGAACAGTCTAAGATCCAAAAAAGCCCCAGGGTATGATCTGATAACAGGTTTAAGTTTAGTACTCAAGCTAGCACATATCATCAATGCGGCTTTCAGAAAAAATTATGTACCCAGACAGTGGAAAGTAGCAGAAGTAGTAATGGTTTAGAAACTACACACCAATCTCACTTCTTCCAATGATTTAGAAATTGTTCGAGAAACTAGTACTTAAAAGATTAAAAATAATTATAGAGCAACGAAATCTTATCCCGCAACATTAGTTCGGATTCAGAGAGAAACTAATTCAAATATAATTAATGATTTTATGAAGAGTACATTATAAAATAAAAAGGTATGCTCCGGCGTCTTTCGAGATGTAGCGCAGGTATTCGATAAAGTGCGGCACAAGGAATTGCTATTTATACTTTAGAGAGATCTACCAAAATATTTTTATATGATCATAAATTCTATATTGAGGACCGACACTTTCGAGTGAATTTTGAAGAGGAATACTCTGAGCTTAAGAAAATATCAGCAGGAATCCCCCAAGGTTGTGACTTAGGGCCCATATTCAACCTACTCTATACAAGAAACTTACCTTATATATGGACGATTCTACTATTACAATATTTGTTGTGACAGCATCGAGAAATCAACAGCTAAATAACAAAAAGCTTGTGATAAAATAATTGAATGGACAAAATTGTGGCATATCGGGCTTAATGGAACTAAATCCACACAGACACGTCATGCAAGCTTCACAAATTTAAAAATTTGTTGGGAGCCTGTAGTTATTATAGGTCAGCAGATTCCTTACATATAGCCGAATACTTGAGGCTGACACTAGATACCAGACTCAGATGGGAAGAACACGTTATAAAGAAAAAAGTAGAAATTTATATTAAATTAAGAAAAATTTATTGGCTGCTGTGGGAAAACTCCGGATTGTCAGTACAAAACAAATTGTTACTTTACCAACAGGTGTTAAGGCCCATATGAACTTACGGAATACAGTTGTCGGTCTGTATATTAGAAAAACTAACATAAAAATGATATTTCAAAACAAAGTGCTACGTTGAATAGTTAATGCTCCGTGGTACATAAGGAATGATGGCCTGCATAGGGATCTGAAATTAAAAACGGTTGATGAAAAAATTAAGAAACACACAGTGATGTGTATGAAGCGTATTGCTCAACTTATAAATGCGATGGTTCGAAGTATATGCTGAACACCAAAGACGTAGTAAGTCGCTTAAAGAAAAGGAGGCCAACTGACGAAATAGCCAATGGGGCTAGCCTCAATTAAAGTGTCAAATTGTGAAAATCAAATTACTAAATGTATAAATTAAGTTATAATTTAAAAAAAAAAATTAAAAATATTTGTTAGTTAGAGGAGACATTGTTATTTAACTGTTTTCTCAGCACAATGATAGGCTTTTCAGTCAAATTAATAAAACCAAAAAAAAAATAACAATTTTTAACAAATCTGCTGGTGATCTTGCCTATACTATTATACAAAAACATTCATGACTTCCTACTTATAATTCTTCAAGGTTCACAGTAGGAGAGAACTAATGCGCAAAATGACCCTGCTAAACATTTTTTCCAACAAATTATTTTGTATCGGAAAATTGACCAGCAACCGATGAGAGATGCAATAGAGAGCATCAGGAATTTAAATGAGCTCTCAGCAATTGAATCGCACGTCGAGAAAGCCAAGTAGGTCATACGGAAAAAGATTTCTTCCCAAACATCTCCCTGGCACAAACTAGTAGCAAAACCTGCAGGAAAGAGTGGACCTAACAGTGAGTACTTAAAACAGAATTCTAAGACACTCGAGCCTGGGACAAGCACGGAGACAGGTAAAACCGAGACAAACATAAATCAAAACCACCTCGTAGAAGGCCAGGAGACTGAGAGTGGTTGGACCCGTGTGGTAAGAAAACCGAAAAGGAAAAAAAGCCACAATGGAAAATAAATGGCTACGACCTGAGGCGATTATGATAACAACCGCATAGGAGATATATCATATGCCGACATATTAAAGAAAATTAAATTGGAACTCGAACTTAGCGAAATCGAAAAAAGCGTCAGTAAAATAAGAAAGTCTGCAAAAGGTGACTTACTCCTTACTCTGCAAGGTAATCTAAACGGCCGAGCTAATAGCTACAAGGTAAAATTCGAGGAGTTTCTTCATGATTCCGCATGCATAAAAGCACTGTGCGAGGAAAAAACTATTGAATGCTGGGATCTAGGCGAGGTAACCACAAAAACAGTACTACGCAATACCCTACGATTGGTGTACTAACAGAGGAAAACAACAAGCGTTTGCATACCACAAGGGAAGGAACCCAGACGGCATACATCAGCGTACCAGCCAGGGATGCTAATGTGATCCTAGAGAAAACTCATGTTCGAGTCACCTAGCATAAACCTGGTCGAGTTAGAATACTTACTGGATCGGCTGCTAGATGACGCTAGAGAGAAATTACCCATCACAATTGCCGGTGATTTTAATTCCTGGGCAGTGGAATGGGGCAGTAAAAAGATGACTCAGAGGGGACTGCTATACTGGAAACCATTGCCAATCTAAATCTAGCTGCTCAATCACGGTACCACCAACACGTTTGACAACGGTAGAGGTAGTTCTATTATTGATATAGCGTTCGCAAGCAGAGGACTCTCAAAACATTTAGTGTGGAAAGTATGTGGATCCATTACCCTAAGTGATCACATGGTAATTGTGATTGAGGTGAGACCACGAGCAAAATTTGAAAGAAAGAAAAACTTAGACAACGCCATGCTAGAGCACATGCTAAACTATGTTAAAACAGTGGATGGAACGGTAGAGCAACAAACAAGTTGTATAATGCGAAGCCTGTTCAATGCATGCGATGCAGCAATGCCGAGGAAAAGTCGTGGGAACAACAGACCTCCACTCTACTGGTGGAATAATTACCTTGCTGAAACCCGCAAAGAGTGTCTCAGGTCAAGGCGAAAGCATCAGAGAGCAAGAGAGACAGACGAATACCTGTGGCTCAAAATCGATTATAAAATTAAACGTGCTCAACAAAAGTCATATTGGAAAGCAAAAGTGATGCTTTTAGAGTGCTACGGGAGGAAGTAGAAAGTAATCCATGGAGCATGGCATACAAGATTGTTATGAAAAAACTAAACAAATGTATACCTCTTGCACCTGTTAATTCTAAAATTATGCACAATATAGTTGAAACACTGTTTCCTAGGCAAGCAGAACCAAGTTTAATGTAGAACTGTCTCAGCATACACGAAGAAATTCCACCACTCTGGAGGTGATAGAAGCAGCAAAACCGATAAAATACAATAAGAGTCCTGGGCTTGATGGGATACCAAACACCGTCCTAAAAACTGCGGTACTGGGCAAACCAGAAGTATTCAGTAAACTGTTTACAGAATGCATTGCCGAAGGAAAATTCCCCAAGAGATAGAAGAGACAAAGATTAGTACTCATACCAAAAGGAGGTAAGCCACCAGAACAGCCCCCACCATACAGACCACTATGTAAGCTAGATACTACCGGTAAGCTGCTTGAGAAAATTATTTGTACTAGACTAGAGCGTCACACGGAAGGTACTTCCGGGCTACATAACGATCAGTATGGCTTTAGGAAAAAGCGTAGCACAATTGATGCTATTGCAAAGGTGTGTCACTACACTTGACATTAAAAACGCGGTCAATACTGCAAATTGGGACAAAATCCTCAGGAAACTACCAAGCTTAGGCGTGCCAATCTACCTAACCCGCTTAATAGGTAACTATTTTCAAGAACGGATGCTGTTATACGACACTGATGAAGGGCCAAAACAATATAAAGTAACCGGTGGCATCCCGCAGGGCTCAGTACTCGGCCCGGTCCTCTGGAATATCATGTATGATGGAATATTAAGAATTCCAAAACCACAAAATCTGCAGGCATTTGGCTATGCGGATGACATTGCAATAGTGGTAGTGGCAAAAAAATATTTTACAAGTTACCTCAAGCTGTAACAAAACAATAGAGGATATAAGAAAGTGGCTTCAATCAGCGGGTCTCCAACTTGCAGAACATAAAACCGAAGTGGTCCTAATGAGTAGCCGAAAGAAGGTAAAGACCATCACAATTCTTGTGAGTGATGCTACTTCCGCGTAGCATCTGAAATACCTAGGTATCCTTCTGGACCACATGCTCAATTTCCAAGACCATTTGAAGTACGCAAGCGAGAAAGCGAGGAAAGTGTATTCTTCGCTGTCAAGACTGATGTCAAATATCGGAGGCCTGATACAACCAACCAGAGAGCTGTTTGCAGGTGTCATAAAGTCTACACTGACATGCTCATCCCCGATATGGGCTGTCTCAATTAATGTCAAGTCGTATATTAAAGGTGTAAAATCTGTTCATAGATTGACCACGATACAAATAATCTATGCTTTTTAAACCATTTAAGATGAAGCGGCTAACGTAATTGCACGGCGTTACCCAGTCGACATTGAAGCCAAAAAAGCTAAAGCCATTTACGTTAAAAAAACACGCACAAGAAGAAGAAGATATAATGGAACTCGACAACGAGGAAAGTTTAGCCGAATGGCAAGATAGGTGGAGTCAAGATAGGTGGAATGCAAAAGATTCGATGAGAAGCGAAGCCTTATGGAGAATATAATAAAACAACCAGTAAATCCAGTCGAAATAGTGCACTATATGCTGACCTCCAAAGAAGCTTGGGAGGCAATGAGTGAAATTCTTGTAGAGATTATGAAACTCGTGTGATGTGACGAGCGAGCAGCTAACCTTTTGAGGAGTCAACAATGAGAACTGGGAGGAAAACTTAGTAATATAGTAAATAAACCAAGAGCAACTAAGTCACCCGCCTCGCGGAGAAATACCTTAATTGGTGGTACCGCGGGGGTAAAACAGGTCAGTGAGAAGGGAGATGGTTTTAAACGGTAAAACCCGTTGTCGTAAGGAACACCGGGTTCCTACGTCTTTTTTAAAATTTCCATCTTCCTACGTAAAACAAAAAAAAAACACTTGGAAAGGCTTAAACAAGTATAATTTCGTTGTAATTACTTCAATTTTTTTAGTATAAATTTATCATCTGTCAAATCTAAAAGATATTTATTTATTTACTCAAAATAATCAAAAATTTTTTACTCACATTTTCAATAAACCGTCCATCCAATTTATCATATTTCACCTCAGCCAAAATATACTTTGTCGATTCGACCTCGTTCATATAAAAATGTAAAATTTCTACAAAACTAAACAAATGTACGACATTGTAGATGAAATAAGCTGCCCCTGCCATGTAAAACACCACAATATTATAGAGATTCTGTTGAGACTGTGCCGTCATCACAATATGATAGTAAATTATAAAAAATCCTTGATTCACATAACTCGTAATCTTGGCTGACAAAAAAATTAATATTACATTGGAATAAAATCGATTTACATGTCGCACCAAATCGTTCAGTTTTCCAAACATTTTCAAATCAAAATCGAATTCGTCGCACATATCACTCATAAATTTGATCATATGACTATGATGATGATCGGGCGCATATTTCATTTGATTTAATATGCGAATTTTCCGAATCAAAGCGCAATTAAGGCTATGCAGGATATACGTTATACTCAAAATAATTACAAGAAAGTCGACGAGTATTAAAGTTTCTAAATAGAAACTAATCGACGATAGAATTATTAAAAAGTCATTGGCTTCCATTGTTAGAAATTTTCCGATTAAGCTTAGCTTAAGACTTAGAATGCCAAGAAACGCGTGAACAACGAAACAAATCTTGAGGGTGCGCGAAAATTTTGTATCACCACTATTATTATAGCATGTTGTAAATAAATTAATAATTTTTATAGTTCGTTTATAGATCTTAAAATTTTTCTGATACATCACAATTCGATTTGTATAGGCCGCACTTGTAAACACTAATATGTTAAAGCATTTTATGTAGTAAACAAATCGTAACGATCTTTCGGTCACATCCTTTATCAATACACCTTGAAAGTAGTAAACTATAAGATAGACTCGTGCTATCCAAATGCATAATGCATAAATATTAATTAATTGACATTTTTTAATTATAAGAATTTTTTTTTTCGCATACAATCGATAACTAAACAATCCGTAGATGCGAGATATAAAAACTGCAGCGGTTATTAAGCGTAACATTTTAAAAAACTTCGTATCTGTATGAAAATTGAAATAATTATGCGTTTAATGGAATTATTTTTTCTGTATTTATAGACCTACAAATCATTCCATTATAGTAACTCTAAATTATTTAATGACATTTCAATATTTATAAAATTAGTTTTGTGTGTACTCCGTGGCAACTGTATACAATCAACAGTGATGAAAAAATATGTTTTATTGCATAATACGAGTGCAAAGAACTGTTAAGGTTTTCAACAAAAACAAGCCTCGGATACAACAGATCTACCAATATCGACTATTGGACTAACGAAAAGGACACGTATTGGCATAAAAATATGCAGTTAAGGTCTATAAAGAAGAAGCCATAATTATTTTCAATAGTAAAGCAGTTTTTACAAGCATTGCTGGCCCGTACCATATATCTCGAACAACTTTGTAATACAACTTTGTATTGTTTTAGACAACCTGAAGATGCGGCAAGTCGTTCTCTACAATAGTTGATTTTCCTTTTAACCTCTGTCAACCCGCGTGTCAGCACATTATTATTTTTCCCGGGCAAGTAGATTTAATAGCAAACATGTTTCTGGCTGGAAATATTTTTTTTTCCAGATAACGATGGTTAAAACATGAGTGGAGATGGCGAATCACCACAGACAATCCTGCAAAATGTCATTCATGCACAACAAACTGCAACCGTCCTAGATGAACAATCTTTGTGATTGGGTTAAATTGGCGGAGATCATTTTCGATGTTAAATAAATTAAAAGTAACAGAAGGTCTGCTTGCGGCACCTTCAACTCAAAGTTTTCGATACATTGGGATTTTGGCCGATAATCAGCTAATTAAACCTGGTTGAGGAAACTCCCAGAAATCATAAAAAACGCAAACGAAGCTGATAATAAGAATGAACACATAATAACATCACACTCAATCGCAGCAGCTAGCGGCCCATCAACCTCATCAGATTTCCATTTATTCTAACCACCTTTAAATTCTAAAAATTCATTTGAATTTCGCTTAGCTCAGCTTGAAACAAAAATCAATGAAATATCGATTGTTAGACAAGCAAAACGTTACCATAAGCCTTGTAATTTCAGCAGGCCTGCAATCAACAGCAATTAAATTGTTAATAGGCATCGGAACCGATCTATCGGTCATATCAATTAACGTAGATTAAACTTGGTCACAACACCAGATCGCTATCCGTTACTCTGCATCCAAAATTTCTCCATGCACTTGCATAGATCCAAAATATTTTCTTAAATCGATTTTGTCAGAGCCGCTTGAACTGCGCAACGGTAAACATTTCAACGGTTTATGAACAAATTTCTTCGCAGCCTAGACCTTTTTTTTGTTTTCATTGACGACATTCTTGTGGTTTCTTAATCTGAGTGGTTTCTGAGTAGCGATGCTCTTTCTCGGTATGGTAAATTAGGTACTATTACCGATTTATTTCAAAGCTCGCTGAAACACTAGTTCCAATTCATTTACACTTGGCCGTACTATTAAGGATGCTCATGTTGGCCAAAAATATATTTTAGCCTAACGAATGCCACAATGCATTACGCCCGTTAAAATGAATTAGCAAACTCTCTTCTTCCATCCATTAAGCTACCTTTCTCATAGGATTGATGGAAATCATGGATTGAGTCATAGGCTTGATGAAAATCGAAGAACATCTAATGTACATAACGAGATGTTTCATAATATTTAGAATGAATTATCCTCAGTGAGAAAACTGGATCGGTGACTGACCGATTCGGATGAAATCTTCTTTAGTAGTCACCAACAATTTCCTCAGACATTGGATCCAATATTAAGTAAGATAATAGTTTGTATGCTGTGCCGTAAAAGATTTTGCATTTTGGGCGATTTTAAAATTTGTTAAGGATATGACATAATGTGGCCTTACTTTCTATTAATCAGGCATTGCTTAATTTTACCACACTAATAGATTAAGGTCGAAATGATAGTTGCACAAAGTATCATCTTCGAATATTTAGAGCTCAGAGTTAATGCAATCAACCAGTTAATGCAATCCAGAGGAACCGTTTCTGTTTAGTCTCTGCATGGTCATTGTAAAATCCTTTTAGGATGGGCCCTCTATGCACATCTCCACAGTCTGTATTTGATAGCTTTCAAATAATGCATTTGGCTCTGGTTGAACATTGAGTAAATCAAAGGGATGCTCCTTCCAAGTGGTGTCGAGTACTGCATCGATGTTAACACTGAGATTTTCACCATGGTCTCCAATGGCACTAGAACTAGGTTTGAAGCTTTATAACGTGGGTTGTTTCACCATTCACGCTTTTTGCTTTTAATGGTAGAGGCAGCTGAAACAAAATCTGGTAGTTGTATAGAATACTAGAAGAAGGCATCCTAATAAAAAATCAAGTTACAAGAGAAACGATAAAACTACGGTGCAGTGAATTGGAACCTCAGTACTGGTGACATTAGGGGGTGAGTGAGCGTGCTCATCGAAATCTTACAACCGCAATGTTCCAGCAGAAAGAACCTTGGCTGCCGAAGCAAACAATTTTATAAGTCCGTTTAGTTCAGTAAATGAAGGAGCAGCCAAATATGGGTCCAGTTCTGAGAATTTCTGCCCAACTAGTTGAGTGAACACTTTCAAAAAAATATAAGTATAAGTGTTTATATAAGATATAAGTGATTATGTAGCTGGTTTTGTGAACAAGATCACGAGACCAGCTACATAAACACTTATATCTGGGGCGGTCTATCTGCCTAATCTAAATAAGGACCAAGTAACAGGAGGCAAAATAATCGAGTTTTAAAATTCCGAATGTTTTAAAATTATCTGCACAAAAAAACAGATAAACATCATGTTCAAATATGTAAAGGATATATAGGATTAATATGTACATTGCAAAATAAAGAGAATGGTTCGATGAATCAAACTTTCCTATAATACGGTGAAAATATAGTGTTTGAAAATCCGAGGTGGCTCTGAAGGAGGATCGTGAAGATGAAGGTCTACAACTCGAGATAGATCTTCACGCAATGAATAGATGATTCACGCAAGAATATTGTACGCTTTAAGTAAAACTATGGATGCTTCTAATGCAGACACTGCTAAAAGGAAGTCTCATTTGGACAAAAAGAAACGCATTACAAAAAATTCACTTACCCTGAAAAATCTGGAACCTTAGAATTAAAAAAAACATGCAGTAAGAAGCGGTAGCAGATAATAGAATGGCAAAAAGTAGTACCAAAAAGATATCGAAAATAAAATAAATAAATAAAGTGAAGGCTGACTCCGAACTTACACTGGTCTGGGGGAAAAAGTTATTCATATTCGCCAAACTACGAAGGTAGATCTTTTGCTAGAATTATAATTAAGCACTGGGAACATTTGTTTTCCAATCTCCATTGGAGAAAAGTATCGGTCAAGAAGCTGATGTTAAAGCTTTGATACACCCTTGTAAAAATAAAGGGCATGGATGTGGGAACTACATAGAACCATGTACTCCAGGCTTTATAATCATTGTTGGTAGGAACAAAATGTTTGCTCTTATTAAAACGCTAAATGCTTTTTATCAGGGGATAAAAATTGCAGTAGTTAGCCTTTGAAACCAAATAGCAGTGAATGCCATTTCCAAAGTGAAAATAAGGATTGGTTGGGTGATTTGTCAAATACGAGAAATAATCGAGTCTTTAAAATGTTTCAATTGTTTCAAATGCTTCGAATATGGTCACCAAGCTCAACAATGTAGGAGTTTGAAAGTGGAAGTAAGCCTTTTATAAAAAAAAATAATCTTGTTTTGCAAGATGTAAGAGCTATGGGCTTCACAACTATAGCAACTATACTCATCCCAGTGCAATCATAGAGGAGTTTAAAGCCTTTCTGGTCCGTCTGATTAATGATGCACGCAACGATATCACTTTGTCGATTGCAGGAGATTTTAATGCTTGGTCCGTTTAATGGAGAAGGAGATTTACTAATAACAGAGGTTGAGCTCTACTGAAAACATTTTCGTTACTTACAGTGCAGTAATGCTGAATGTTGGTAACATCTTCATATTTTGTCGGGGGTATGCTAGCTCGATAGTTAATCTCCCAAGGATTAGTAAGAGGCTCCTAACTAAAGTATTAAATTGGGAAGTAACTGATCTATTTAGATAAAGCGACCAACAAGTCATTTTGTGAGTCTATGATAAATAGTAATGATGGTGGATGTTTTGAAAGAAAAAATGGAAATTTAAAGGCTAGAAACATAAACTATTTGACGAAAAGATTTTTATTCTTATCATAATGAACGATACAAATTTGCCAGGAACTGCAAAAAACCACGTGTCATAAATGACAGATTACATTACAATAGCTTGTGACGCAGCAATACCACGGAGTCAATAGATAGTTGAAAGGTTCTAGTGTACTAGTGGATTATGGTAATAGGTGAGCTCCGTAAAAATTATCTCCATGCCATGCCTCCATGCAACAATATTGTGCTTCTCGCTCAGTACTTAAGCATTCCATCAAAATCAGCAAACCCATAGGCTTTGGAGAGTTATGTAAAAAGTTAGACCGGGATCCTTGGAGCAAGCTATTTAAAATAGTTATGACAAGGTTCAAGCGTACATACAACGCATACCCGTCGAGCCCAGAATTGTTAGAAAATATTGTTTCTGCATTATGTCCATAACGGAGACCGCTCAGAACTAGACATTTTAAAACTGGATATTTCAAAATAGGATTTGACAAAACGAGATAGGGTACAAAACTGGATATTTCAAAATTGGATATTTCAATACGAGATAAGGTACAAAACGAGATATGGTACAAAACGATATTTCAAAATTGTATATTTCAATACGAGATAAGGTACAAAACGAGATAAGGTACAAAACTGGATATTTCAATACGAGATAAGGCACAAATCGAGATATGGTACAAAACTGGATATTTTAAAATTGGATAATTCCAAACAAGATAAGGTACAAAACGAGATAAGGTACAACAATGGATATTTCAAAACAGGATATTTCGACATGTGATTTAAACTTAAAATGATTTTTTAGGAAGGTTCTGGAATATGGCCAATTAGGAAGGAACTCGGCGAGTTCTTAACCGATTTTGATGAAATTCGATATGTAGAATGAAAATGGGATTTAAAATGATTTTTTGGGAAAGTTCTGGAATAAAACCAGTAAGAATCCATACTTTAATATTTCTAAGGAGAGAAATAAAATTTTCCTTCAATTAATGTTTTTTTCTTTAATTGTATAATTTTAATTGTATAATTTAATTGCCAATTTTCTTTAATTGGCCATATTCCAGAACTTTCTCAAAAAATCATTTTAAAATCCCATTTTCATCCTACATATCGAATTTCATCATAATCGGTTAAGAACTCACCGAGTTCCTCCCTAATTGGCCATATTCCAGAACATTCCTAAAAAATCATTTTAAGTTTAAATCACATTTCGAAATATCCTGTTTTGAAATATCCAGTTTTGTACCATATCTCGTTTTGTACCTTATCTCGTTTTGAATTATCCAATTTTGAAATATCCAGTTTTGTATCATATCTCGTTTTGTACCTTATCTCGTTTTAAAATATCCAGTTTTGAATTATCCTGTTCCGTCAAATCAAGTTGTAAAATATCCAGTTTTGACTGGCACCCATCCATAACAGCCTGGTTATGTGAGAATCATCAAACCAAAAAGAAACCCTTTCGTAGGAGTCGAATGGAAAGAAGTTACTAAAATTTATTGTGCGGTGGCCACATTTGATGTTAAAAATACCTTTAACAAGGCAAGGTAGAAGTGCACATTAGAGGCGCTACTAAGTACAGAGGTTTCCAAATATCTAACAAGGCTGGTGGCTACTTACTTTAGTAAAAGAGTTTTGAACTATGAGACCAATATAGACACAAAAGACTTTCATAAACCACAACGGTCGGAGCTAGCTGCTACGTTATGGAACGCCATATATTACGGCACTTTATAATTACCGATACCAAAAGAAGTGAAACTTTTCGATTTTCGGATGAAGCAGCGATTATTTGTGGTGGCAAAACATAGAGAAGAGGTGAAAGAGATATGTATCTGGATTTATGGTTGTCGTCTATGCGCTTGCAGTTGGCGAAACAGTAGGAGAAAGTTGTTCAGAAAGTAAAAGAAAATTTGTTCAGAAAGTGAAAATTTGACCACTGTGGGTAAGTAGTAAAAAGAGCTTTATTGCAAATAATGCTTTACAAATATTACTATAATATAACTTATCCATATTTATATTTAATCAAATTTTGGATACGAGAACAACGATCAATATCCATAGAAACATTGATGCCGAAACAGGGACGAAATATTGTAATTTTCTGTGGTGAGAATTAAGCAGAGCAGAATCGGAGGCAAGCCCAGAAATCCAAGTGAAAAAAACCAAACTTATACAAACTGGACCTGTTATAACGGTACACAACAGTGCAACAGTGAGAAAAGTTATAGTTAAAGTTCACAAAACCTTTGTTGTACAGACAAAGTAATTATTAAAAGTGAATTTAAAGTGAGAACGTTTAGTGGTTGGTACAAATTTAAAAAATAATAATAATAACAATACCTGAAAGATGTAGAGTTTGAAGAAACAAAGATCAATAACTAAATGATCTATAACGAAGCTGCTCACAGGCAAGAAGTACTACAGTGAATGCCAGTTTGGACGAAGTTTTCGTGAAACAAGATAGAGCAAAAGCTTTATTAACCGAGTTCCAGAGTATTGAAAGAAAGATGTTCGATTTAGATCCTGAAATCGAATCAGACTTATCAGGCTTTGAGGCTAATTATTAATCAGTTCTTGCA
Organism: Tipula confusa; assembly: GCA_963556175.1. Lineage (NCBI taxonomy): Eukaryota > Metazoa > Arthropoda > Insecta > Diptera > Tipulidae > Tipula > Tipula confusa. Next base: position 162,930,108 of record OY744476.1, read on the forward strand.
GCATTGAATGGTGTAAAACGTAAACGCAGTCTTAATAATACTACTCAAAACCTAGAGACAACCATGCTGAATACTTCGCAACAAATAGCCATCGAAGCCCGCTTGCCAAAGATCAGTATTCCATCGTTTGATGGAGACTATATGGAGAAAAAATCCTTCTATGATATCTTCAGCTCCACGATTCACTGTAGAGATAAGTTGACCGCAGCCCAAAAACTTCAATATTTGAAAGGTGAGCTAAAGGGAGAGGCAGCTGCGCTCATTGAACATCTTGCAGTAACCAATACATGTTATGTCGAGGCATTGCAAAAGTTGACTGACAGGTATGACCGAAAACGCTATTCGGTCAATACATTCATTAAAAACTACATGTACCAACCCAGTATAATTTAGCCCAATGCCACTAACAGAAATTAACTGATGCACTTGATGAGTCTATTAGAGGACTAAAAGCGATAGGTTCAAATGCCAAGAAAAGAGATCTTTGGTTGATCCACATCGCATTAAACAAATTGGACAATGAGACCAGAGCTCTTTGGTCACAGGAAACGGTAAAAAATGATCTTCCAACAGTTTTCCTTTCTGGAAAAGCGCATAGATATGTTGAAATCCATGAAAATTTATCCAAAGCCAGCTCCTACAACGCGTTCATCAGTTACACGAGCTTACGCGGTTGAAGCAGGAAAAGTAACGCCATTTCCAATATGTAAAGAAAATGGACACAAAATATACGCATGCGATAAATACAAAAGCATGTCATCGAGCGATAAAGCTTACGCAGTACAAAGAAACAATAAATGTTTCAACTGTTTGAATGGAGGCCATAGGATTCACGAATGCAGATCAAAGTCGAGATGCCAATACTGTCAGCGAAAACATCACACATCGTTACATGAGTCATCCGACCAAGCCAAGGCTATTAACAAAAAACAAGAACCGAGGAAAAAGGTTCATAAAGCGAATCTATCAACGACTAGTCAATCAGCTGAGAACAAGGATATCGAGACGAGCACATTCACAATAAAACCAGCAACTTCCCAAGGAATATTACCAACGGCATTAATTCAAATCAATAATAATGAAGGTCAATGGCAAACGTACCGAGCGCTACTGGATGCGGCATCACAAACATCATTCATATCGGAAGCGGGTATGTAAAATTTAAATCTTAAACGAGAAAATGCAAGAATTCTGGTGAAGGGACTCGGAGAAACAGGTTTGGGAACAACCAGAGGATCCACAGAGATTGCAATTGCATCCATGGATCACAAGATCACGCTGAAAACTCAAGTACTTATCATACCAAAGGTATCCAGCATTTCCAATGAGTAGAATTTATCAGAGTCAAATCCTGAGCGAGCTACAACTGGCTGATCTGCAGTATTACAAACGTGGTCTCATTGATGTGCTGTTGGGCGTGGATATATTTTTTAAGGTGCTAGAATATAAAAGACGGAAGCTGGACAGCGGATTAACAGCAGTACGCACAAGTTTTAGTTGGATAGTAGCTGGGAAAGTTGTGGAAGATTACGGTACAAATATAACCAATACCTTTAACATCCTGATAAACATAGATAAATCATAACGCCAATTTTGGGAGGTAGAGGAGCTTCCAAAGACTATCAGAAGGACACCTGAAGAGGAAAAATGTGAAGCGCTATTTAAAGTAGCAACCACCAAAGGCAAGGATAATAAGTTCGTAGTTAAATTGCCATTTAAGCAACCTTTTAGAATATTAGGGACAACTTACAACGCAGCGCTAAACCGATTGAAAACGATGGAGAGAAATTTTGAACGAGACACTGAATTTGGGCGACTATACGAACTATTTATTTCGGAGTACGAGGAACTTGGGCATATGGAGAAGGCACGTGGATATAGTAAGGCGAATAATTATTACCTACCACATCGCGGAGTTTTAAAGGCACGGGGCTATCATTAAATGACATCCTAATGATAAGGCCCACTGTTCAACCACCGCTTGTAAATATCTTACTAAGGTTTCGACAACATAAATACGTGCTGTGTGGCGACGTAGAAAAAATGTACAGGCAGGTATGGGTAGATAGCGAAAATCAGCAATGCCAAAACATTTTATGGCGCACCAATAATGAAGAACAACCAAGTATGTATAAATTGAAAACGCTGACATATGGAACAGCAGCAGTAGCCTTTTTGGCAACACGAAGTATAAGTGACATTGGCCTGCAAGTGAAATCTAGTCAACCCAAAGTAGCGAGAATAATTCTACAAGGTATGTATGTAGATGATATGATGACCGGTGCCAGTTCCATATCAGAGCTAAAACATTTAAAGCAACGAGTGACGGAGTTGCTAGGAAGAAATGGCTTTCCTCTTCGGAAATTGTGGACCAATAGTAAAGAATTGCGAGCGCTTATTCAAACCAACAAGGAGGAAGGGAGTAAGGAAATCGGAGAAAAACCCAACACTCCAAAGGCCCTAGGCATTCAATGGGATCATTATAGGGATGCGTTCAAATTCAGTGTGCAATTACCGAACCGCGATAAACACATGAAGAGAACACTACTGTAAGATGCCAGTCGCACCTTCAACCCGCTTGGGTGGAAATCTCTGGTCGTCATTAAAGTAAAAATGCTATTCCAGAATCTGTGGATACAGAATTTAACCTGGGATGAAGAACTTCCACCCGCTACGTTAAATGGATGTCAATTAGACGCAATATAGTCGTAACGAACAGTTTGCAAATACCAAGACGGCTACAATCCAGTAACAAAGTGAGCTTAATTGGATTTAGCGATGCAAGCGAACAAGCATATGCCGCAGTGGTGTATGCGTTAGTTAAAACAAACGATGGAATGCAGACAAACATAATTGCATCCAAATCCCGCATTGCACCGGTGAAACAAATTAGTCTGCCACGGCTTGAGTTGATGGGTGCAGTCCTACTATCGAAACTAATGAAATTGGTGGAAGAATCATTGACCATACAAACAACCATCATCACATTGTTCACCGACTCTAGAATAGTGTTGAATTGGTTATTAGCACATCCGAAGCGGTGGACAACATTCGTAGCGAATCGCGTTAGCGAAATTATTCAGCTTTATAAATGAGAGCTATGGTGGCACATTAAATCAAAGGACAATCCTGCCGACATCGCCTCTCGAGAAGAGATAGAAGCAGCTGAGATGATAATAGTACGAATTTGGCGTCTAGAGTTCTTCACAGAAATAGAAGCATTGAAAAATAAAGTTATATTGCCACGGCGCAGTAAATTGATCAGTCTTAATCCGTTCATAGACGAGAGAGGTATCATCCGGGTAGGAGGTCGAATCCAGAAATCGTTGGCACCATTCAATGTCAAACACCCGATTATTTTACCGGCAAACCATCATGCAGTTAAATCCCTAGTACGAAACGCGCATATTCTCCATAATCATTCTGGGGTGAGTCAACTCACGAGTATTGTATGACGAAGGTTTTGGATAGTAAGAGCTAAGGTGCTATCCAGAGTTATAGTGAACAAATGCATCAAGTGTATTAAGCATAACCCGAAGACTGAAGATCAACTCATGGGAAACCTGCCATCAGAACGAGTTCAATACTTACATCCATTTTGCAAAATTGGAGTAGATTATTGTGGACCATTCAAATTGCAGGCGATACGAAGGAGAGGACAAATTCCAGTGAAAGTATACGTTTGTATATTTGTTTAAGCACCAAAGCTGTACACATAGAGATGGTGGGAAATCTGACAACTGAAAGCTTTTTAGCAGCTCTCACCAGATTTACAGCGCGCAGAGGCAACTATCACACCATATATAGTGACAACGGAACAAATTTTGTAGGTGGGAACAATTATCTCCAAAAATTATTCCAATTTGTAAAAAATGAGGTCTCTGATATAGCTGCAGCACTTACGCAGTTAAAAATTGATTGGAAATTTATACCACCGAGAGCACCACACATGGGGGGAATATGGAAGACTGCCGTGAAGCAGGCAAAAATACATTTGGATAAAGTAGTCGGCGAATCCATACTTACCTTTGAAGAGTTTTCCACATTGCTAACGAAAGTGGAAGCGATAATGAATTCAAGGCCAATAGCCATAACGCAAGCCAAAGATATTGATTGTATTACACCCGCCCATTTTTTAATCGGGCATACATTTACGGACTTAGCTGAAGAAAATATCACCGATCAAAAAATCATGGCACGATGGAGGCTGGTATAGCACACGAAACATCATTTTTGGAATAGGTGGCATCGAGATTATTTGGCAGTTATACAAAGACGACAAAAATGAACCAGTAAATCTAAAAATCTTACCACAGAAGACATTGTTTTGGTTGTGGAGAAAGGCTTATCATCAACATGCTGGGCATTAAGTAGAGTGATCAAAACACACCAAGGAAGCGAAACCTTGGTTTTCTCCGGAATTGTTTTTAATATTGTGAGGACTTATAGACTATGCCCATGATGTTAGTCTTTATTATAGTCGTTTGCTGACACCGATTGTAAAGTGTTAAATAATGTGTTTCCTTAAGACATCGTCACATTATTGAGTTTGATTTCTGCCGCTGACCATAATGCCATAACGCTATAACCTAATGTATGCAAAATCGTTCGTTAGGCTGACCACCTACAACAATCGGCAATAGTAAAAATATTGCCTATAATGCTGTTGGTTCTGTTGAAATCTATAGACTAGACATAAATTAGCTTCAAAAAATGTGCTCTGAAAAAAGCAAAAAAATTATGTAATTTCTCTAAGCAGTAACAAGTTGACTATAACCAAAACGAAATGGATAATTTTTTGTCTAAAGAACACGATAAAAAAAATTTGAAATCCATCGAGTTTGAAATTTTTGTAAACCATTTTTCATTCACCAGAAAAGTTGCAATATTTAACAAACTAAATTTAAAAAATAAAATTCATATCGTACTCACAATGTGCACATAATAAAAGGATAATTTTACTCACGATATCATCGGCATTCTGATCACAATTAAATTTCCTTGGTTCGTCTAGTAAAAATTTTGTTCGTTTTATCTGGTCATTATTTAATTCGATAGTCTGCACCAAAAATAGCACCTGCGTAATATTATAAGTTACATAAATTGCCTGAAGTGCACCCCGTAGCATAGAATTTTCAAACGACCAGTTTGATGGCAGTACACTATAATACACGAAATAAAACATGAAGCCAAGTAGATTTGTCATTTTATTCGTTAAACTTATGATGACGAATATGGAATAATATCGTTTAAGGTTAATCACTAAATTATTAATTTTACTGTATTGATGCATTAGTTCTTCCAGATCATCCCATAACTTAATAATTGCGACTTTTTTCTTATTCCGTGCTAAGTTATTAAATTCTTTTATGGTATTTTTAAGATTACTATTTGTAGTGTGTAATAAATCCATTACCAACGACATAATTATCGTAAAATCGAAAATGGTTACCGCTTCGAATAGTCCAATTAAAAAGTATATAATAAGCATATGGATTGATGATGACTGAGCTATTATGCCCAACACAAGACTAATTGTGACAATCACTAAAGTAGTGGTGATAGTCAGGTACGCGTAACGTAACTTAATTTTATATAGATCGCCCCCAGAACCAATTAGTTTAGCAAATTCACCTAAAACATTACTATGATCATGATACTTTGCGATCCGTGTGTAATACACCATATTTATCAGAATAACGTTGATCAGTATTTGAGATGTTGTAACAAAATGTAATACTGGTAGTCGTGCTTTTTTATGGTTTAACAAATCCCTTGTAAGTATAAAATCCCGGAACAAGGCAAAATTTAGAAATATTCCAACACATAACGAATATAAATTTAACAATTTTAACTGTCCAATAAAAACCCGATTTGATTTTATCGTTATGCTAAAGTTGAATTGTCCAAATAGCTGGACTAGTAAAATTATTAGCTTCAGTGCTACCATTTTGAAAAATGTTTGTGTACAAAGTGTAATTTTATAACTACATTAGTTGTGTATGTCATTTGTAATTAATTGCTTTTGCCACTTAATTATTTTAAGTACAAGCATATACAAATTTATAAATTATAAAGTCAATTTGTGTCGTTTTATTGATTGGCAATATCAACACAACGCCATTTTCTTTCAAACCTGATAACGTTTGCAGCTTGAAATAATAATCGCCACAATAAGCAAGTTTGCCTAATTTGAAAATTCTAAAATAATTTGTAAATTTTAAATGAAGTCGAAACCCATACTGTTAGCTTAAATGGTTCATTAGCGTGAGGTTGTAGTCAAATATTCCAGACGAAACAAAACGAAAGAGAAAGGCAGTTCACCCATCATATAAAATGTTTAGTGTGTAATGGAAATCATAACATGTTTCAGCACTCCAACAATCATCCTTAACGTACTAATGAATTCAGAAAGTACTAAAATCAATATAGCATATTTTGAGAGCCAATTAGCACAACTGTTATGAATTTTAAGTGAGCCCAGCTCACTTAAATTAGTTACCTACGATTTTTAGTTATAATCGAAGTAATAAATCTAATTCATATACACTTTATTTGACACAAAACTTTGAAATTAATACAAATTAGATTTTTAAAAAATTTATTAAACTTTACAAATCAATTGAATTAGCCATTTTTTGTCCAATACCGTACAAAATTACTGTTCCCGCTGGCGTAGAAAAAAAGGACCGACAAGTTCGTATTGCAGCTGACGATACTTAATACCAACAAATAATATGAAGAGATGCACTGAATAAGTCTTTAACCACGTATACGAACTGTCACTTACGGTTCGTAAGTACGTTAAATGATGTAGCTGATAAATTAGTTTCTCCAGAAGCAGTCAGCCGATGATCTTACGATGGAGACTCAATAGGCAGTGGAATTAAACTGCGAGATGAAGAAAATTCCATATTATCTAACTCTGGTTTCTAATAACGAAAATGATTATCTAAAGATGAAAATTTATTAGAATAAATTGAGTATATCCGAACCATTGAGTTTGTTTCTGATCTGACAACCCAACCGCTGCTTTTATTGCTGCTTTTCGAAGGTTTATAGCACGTAGATGAATACCAAGTGAAATTTTCAACTCCATACAGAAATCGACTTAGGGTTAGTTAAAAGGTGTGCTTTTATAGAGTTATTACAATTAGAAAAAGTTTTCGAGGTAGATGACTATCTCTTGGAGTGTTTCAAGAGCTGGTGACAAGTCAGCTAGAGAATATACAACATGTGGAAGTTTTCATGAACGACCTTTATTGCTTTCTTCGATAAATGCCACGGAACTACCGAAAAAGTAATAGATATATTACGAAAGACAAGATTCAAATTGAATTATATTATTATATTATTATATTATTATATTATTATATTATTATATTATTATATTATTATATTATTATATTATTATATTATTATATTATTATATTATTATATTATTATATTATTATATTATTATATTATTATATTATTATATTATTATATTATTATATTATTATATTATTATATTATTATATTATTATATTATTATATTATTATTTTATTATATTATTATATTATTATATTATTATATTATTATATTATTATATTATTATATTATTATATTATTATATTATTATATTATTATATTATTATATTATTATATTATTATATTATTATATTATTATATTATTATATTATTATATTATTATATTATTATATTATTATATTATTATATTATTATATTATTATATTATTATATTATTATTTTATTATATTATTATATTATTATATTATTATATTATTATATTATTATATTATTATATTATTATATTATTATATTATTATATTATTATATTATTATATTATTATATTATTATATTATTATATTATTATATTATTATATTATTATATTATTATATTACTATATTATTATATTATTATATTATTATATTATTATATTATTATATTATTATATTATTATATTATTATATTATTATATTATTATATTATTATATTATTATATTATTATATTATTATATTATTATATTATTATATTATTATATTATTATATTATTATATTATTATATTATTATATTATTATATTATTATATTATTATATTATTATATTATTATATTATTATATTATTATATTATTATATTATTATATTATTATATTATTATATTATTATATTATTATATTATTATATTATTATATTATTATATTATTATATTATTATATTATTACATTATTATATTATTATATTATTATATTATTATATTATTATATTATTATATTATTATATTATTATATTATTATATTATTATATTATTATATTATTATATTATTATATTATTATATTATTATATTATTATATTATTATATTATTATATTATTATATTATTATATTATTATATTATTATATTATTATATTATTATATTATTATATTATTATATTATTATATTATTATATTATTATATTATTATTTTATTATATTATTATATTATTATATTATTATATTATTATATTATTATATTATTATATTATTATATTATTATATTATTATATTATTATATTATTATATTATTATATTATTATATTATTATATTATTATATTATTATATTATTATATTATTATATTATTATATTATTATATTATTATATTATTATATTATTATATTATTATATTATTATATTATTATATTATTATATTATTATATTATTATATTATTATATTATTATATTATTATATTATTATATTATTATATTATTATATTATTATATTATTATATTATTATATTATTATATTATTATATTATTATATTATTATATTATTATATTATTATATTATTATATTATTATATTATTATATTATTATATTATTATATTATTATATTATTATATTATTATATTATTATATTATTATATTATTATATTATTATATTATTATATTATTATATTATTATATTATTATATTATTATATTATTATATTATTATATTATTATATTATTATATTATTATATTATTATATTATTATATTATTATATTATTATATTATTATATTATTATATTATTATATTATTATATTATTATATTATTATATTATTATATTATTATATTATTATATTATTATATTATTATATTATTATATTATTATATTATTATATTATTACATTATTATATTATTATATTATTATATTATTATATTATTATATTATTATATTATTATATTATTATATTATTATATTATTATATTATTATATTATTATATTATTATATTATTATATTATTATATTATTATATTATTATATTATTATATTATTATATTATTATATTATTATATTATTATATTATTATATTATTATATTATTATATTATTATATTATTATATTATTATATTATTATATTATTATATTATTATATTATTATATTATTATATTATTATTATTATATTATTATATTATTATATTATTATATTATTATATTATTATATTATTATATTATTATATTATTATATTATTATATTATTATATTATTATATTATTATATTATTATATTATTATATTATTATATTATTATATTATTATATTATTATATTATTATATTATTATATTATTATATTATTATATTATTATATTATTATATTATTATATTATTATATTATTATATTATTATATTATTATATTATTATATTATTATATTATTATATTATTATATTATTATATTATTATATTATTATATTATTATATTATTATATTATTATATTATTATATTATTATATTATTATATTATTATATTATTATATTATTATATTATTATATTATTATATTATTATATTATTATATTATTATATTATTATATTATTATATTATTATATTATTATATTATTATATTATTATATTATTATATTATTATATTATTATATTATTATATTATTATATTATTATATTATTATATTATTATATTATTATATTATTATATTATTATATTATTATATTATTATATTATTATATTATTATATTATTATATTATTATATTATTATATTATTATATTATTATATTATTATATTATTATATTATTATATTATTATATTATTATATTATTATATTATTATATTATTATATTATTATATTATTATATTATTATATTATTATATTATTATATTATTATATTATTATATTATTATATTATTATATTATTATATTATTATATTATTATATTATTATATTATTATATTATTATATTATTATATTATTATATTATTATATTATTATATTATTATATTATTATATTATTATATTATTATATTATTATATTATTATATTATTATATTATTATATTATTATATTATTATATTATTATATTATTATATTATTATATTATTATATTATTATATTATTATATTATTATATTATTATATTATTATATTATTATATTATTATATTATTATATTATTATATTATTATATTATTATATTATTATATTATTATATTATTATATTATTATATTATTATATTATTATATTATTATATTATTATATTATTATATTATTATATTATTATATTATTATATTATTATATTATTATATTATTATATTATTATATTATTATATTATTATATTATTATATTATTATATTATTATATTATTATATTATTATATTATTATATTATTATATTATTATATTATTATATTATTATATTATTATATTATTATATTATTATATTATTATATTATTATATTATTATATTATTATATTATTATATTATTATATTATTATATTATTATATTATTATATTATTATATTATTATATTATTATATTATTATATTATTATATTATTATATTATTATATTATTATATTATTATATTATTATATTATTATATTATTATATTATTATATTATTATATATTATATTATTATATTATTATATTATTATATTATTATATTATTATATTATTATATTATTATATTATTATATTATTATATTATTATATTATTATATTATTATATTATTATATTATTATATTATTATATTATTATATTATTATATTATTATATTATTATATTATTATATTATTATATTATTATATTATTATATTATTATATTATTATATTATTATATTATTATATTATTATATTATTATATTATTATATTATTATATTATTATATTATTATATTATTATATTATTATATTATTATATTATTATATTATTATATTATTATATTATTATATTATTATATTATTATATTATTATATTATTATATTATTATATTATTATATTATTATATTATTATATTATTATATTATTATATTATTATATTATTATATTATTATATTATTATATTATTATATTATTATATTATTATATTATTATATTATTATATTATTATATTATTATATTATTATATTATTATATTATTATATTATTATATTATTATATTATTATATTATTATATTATTATATTATTATATTATTATATTATTATATTATTATATTATTATATTATTATATTATTATATTATTATATTATTATATTATTATATTATTATATTATTATATTATTATATTATTATATTATTATATTATTATATTATTATATTATTATATTATTATATTATTATATTATTATATTATTATATTATTATATTATTATATTATTATATTATTATATTATTATATTATTATATTATTATATTATTATATTATTATATTATTATATTATTATATTATTATATTATTATATTATTATATTATTATATTATTATATTATTATATTATTATATTATTATATTATTATATTATTATATTATTATATTATTATATTATTATATTATTATATTATTATATTATTATATTATTATATTATTATATTATTATATTATTATATTATTATATTATTATATTATTATATTATTATATTATTATATTATTATATTATTATATTATTATATTATTATATTATTATATTATTATATTATTATATTATTATATTATTATATTATTATATTATTATATTATTATATTATTATATTATTATATTATTATATTATTATATTATTATATTATTATATTATTATATTATTATATTATTATATTATTATATTATTATATTATTATATTATTATATTATTATATTATTATATTATTATATTATTATATTATTATATTATTATATTATTATATTATTATATTATTATATTATTATATTATTATATTATTATATTATTATATTATTATATTATTATATTATTATATTATTATATTATTATATTATTATATTATTATATTATTATATTATTATATTATTATATTATTATATTATTATATTATTATATTATTATATTATTATATTATTATATTATTATATTATTATATTATTATATTATTATATTATTATATTATTATATTATTATATTATTATATTATTATATTATTATATTATTATATTATTATATTATTATATTATTATATTATTATATTATTATATTATTATATTATTATATTATTATATTATTATATTATTATATTATTATATTATTATATTATTATATTATTATATTATTATATTATTATATTATTATATTATTATATTATTATATTATTATATTATTATATTATTATATTATTATATTATTATATTATTATATTATTATATTATTATATTATTATATTATTATATTATTATATTATTATATTATTATATTATTATATTATTATATTATTATATTATTATATTATTATATTATTATATTATTATATTATTATATTATTATATTATTATATTATTATATTATTATATTATTATATTATTATATTATTATATTATTATATTATTATATTATTATATTATTATATTATTATATTATTATATTATTATATTATTATATTATTATATTATTATATTATTATATTATTATATTATTATATTATTATTTATTATATTATTATATTATTATATTATTATATTATTATATTATTATATTATTATATTATTATATTATTATATTATTATATTATTATATTATTATATTATTATATTATTATATTATTATATTATTATATTATTATATTATTATATTATTATATTATTATATTATCATTATAGAATTAACACCTTTACACACTTAATAATATTTAGCAACAATGGGATGAATTAATTAATTGCCTTTTTTCAGGCAAAAACTAATAAAATTTATTTCAACCTACGGTTTGGAGAAATTATTCCATTAATAGATTTATTAATCAGGGAAACATTGAAGAATACAGATGAATGGTTGCAGAATCGAAATGCTGATCATATTACAAAAGAATTGTACTGTCATATGCATGAATCTATCTATTGGCCGCTAAGGTATCTGTTACTAGGTCGATATCAATAATATATCTAACTTTCCTGTCCTATCCTTCCAAGTATATGCAAAAATGGGTGTACGGTGCACCCAGCGCTAACCGAGAAATAATGCTTAATGACTGGTCATATACTCAATCTATTAATCAAATCAATATCGATAGGCTCCAGTTGTTCTTAAAACGAAATCATCATTTTAAATTTAAGTTATTAAAAACTATTTAAAAAAATAGAATGTTATAATTTTACTCACAATATCATCTGCACTCTGATCACAACTAAAATTCCTTGGCTCATCTAATACAAATTTTGTTCGTTTTATTTGATCATTATTCAGTTCAATAGTCTGCACCAAAAATACCACGTGCATAATATTATAAACCACATAAGAAGCTTGAAGTAATCCTGTAAACACAAGGTTAAATAAGGGCCATCCTCTTGGTACCAATATATTTGTATAAGTTAAATAAAACATGTAGCCAAGTAGATTTGTAATTTTATTCGTTATAAATATTATTACGAATATCGAGTAATATCGTTTTAGGTCATTCACTAAATTATAAATTTTACTAAACTGATTTGCCAGCTGGTCCAAATTATCATACAGCTTCCATGTAGTTCTGAAATTGTTTTTAGTTTGTGGTAAATAATTAAACGTAGTTACGACATCCGTAAGATTATTGTTTGTAATCTGTAATAAATACGTTGCCAATGCCATTGATATGGTAAAGTCGTAAATGGTTACCGCTTCGAAAAATCCGAGTAAAAAATATATAATAATCATATTGTTTGCAGATGACCTGGACAATAGTTCAAAAACGAAACTGGTCGTTATAATCACGAAAGTAGTTGTGATGCTTAAATATGCGTATCGTAATTTAATTTTTGATAAATCACCACAGGCTCCAATTAGTTCAGTAAACTTACAAAGTAGTTCATGGTGGGCATGATACTTTGTTATCCGTGTGTAATACACTATATTTATATAAATGACGTTGATCAATATCTGGGATGTTGTTACCAGATCTAATACTAGTTTGTTATAACTGTTTAACGCTCTTCTTGCATGTGCATAATCCAGGATCATGCAATAATTAAGAAATATTGCAACACACAACGTATACAAATTTAAATATTTCAATCTTTTAATAAAAATTCGGTTTGATTTCATCGTTATGCTAAAGTTAAATTGTCCAAATAGTTGGATTAGAAAAATTGTTAGTTTTAGTGCGACCATTTTGAAAATATAATGTTTACAAGACGTAATTTCAAAATTGTCATAATTTTAATCATAAATGCTATTGATTGATTCCGTCAATTAATTATTTAAGGTATAATAAGCTGCTTATCGTTTAAATATTTAATATTATCAATTCATTAGTTATTTAATTTTTTTTTTTGATAAAAAGCAAACAACAAAATTCTCTCCTGATGTTACAGAACATCTACCAGCTAGTTCGAGTAGTAATACATGGTAATACTATCACTAAACCAGCACTTCAGCAGAGAAAAGAACAGCAACCAATAATGCTCTAGCTACAAAGAGGAAGAAAAAATCAAATTCGAGGATCAAAATGAACGTGGAATTAAGGATTTAGCCAGAGGTCTTCGCCCAACATGTAACATTTGACTCTCTGAAAATGGGAACCCAACTCCGAATAGAGATCACCTGCGGTCATTGTTTTTCCAAATCATTCTACAAAAAGCCATAGTTGAAAAAAATAATTTGGGATGATCCACTCTCTCCTGACATCGAACACCAACGGAATATGAGCAAGTCATAATTGCTTGAACTGGTGAAAATTGAAGTTCCACGATTTTGATGACGTCCGATTCAACAACTTAACGTCGGAGTGTACTTTTGCAGCTATCTTCGTACAACCAATAGTCTGGGCATAGGGCGTACTTGAATTGTCATGTCATCGCCTCTGAAACCTTTATGCACGAATATTTTGTGACAGTTAATATAGTGTATAATTTAGCGACACTGCTAACTGTAAGCAAATTATTCACGTGTACGAATCGAACGGCATTGCTTGAGTTCTTAACTAACACCTTGCTTAACCAACTCAGTATAGTGCTCAGACTAATTGATTAGGCCATATATCAAGGCATTATGGAGGCAAAAATTACTAAATTAAAAACGCAACGTACCGTATTGTGATCAAATTACTCGTGTTCAGTCAGCTGTCTATGAACATGGTAGCAATTTTATTCGACAACAACTTAAAGTATGGTTAAATTTTTTTGAAAAATATTTCGTGAATTTTTGTGAAATCCAAGGTAACTTGGAATCATTAGACGAAAAGGAAGTTCCTTCGACCATTCGTGCCGACATGAAAGCTATTTATTTTGATCTAAAGCCACAGATTGCAGTGCTTATTCAAAGACTTCGACCTTCAACAATGGATAATTATTCGGTCAATGTCGATCAATCAACAAAACTGTCGTTATCATTGAAGTTACGGAAAATTGAAATTCAAACTTTCGACGGGAAGAAAATATGGATAATATAACAAAATTCCAGTATTTGAGATCGTCATTGGGTAAAGTTCCATATCGTACTATTGAATCGTTGGAACTAACATCCGCTAACTACACTGTGGCACTGAAACTATTGTCCGAGAGATATGAGAACAAAAAGATTATTTGCCAAAATATATGCTCATTGTTCAATGTAAAGGCAATTGATGCGGGACCTACGGATAAAATAAGAGAAATAATCGACCACTTTAAGTCTCATTTGCGTGCTTTAGAAAATTTACAACGCTCAGTAAAACAATGGGATGGTTTAATTGTAGCAATAATATACAACAAGCTTGATACAGAAACACGTTCCAAATGGGACGACGACGCACCTGCAGAACGAATGGCAACTTTAAATGAATTAATGCTGTTTTTCAATAAGCGATGTCACACTCTCGAAAGCAAGCCTTTTGCACCATCCTCGAGAACAGTTTCATCACATTCACATCATTCAAGGGCACCTGTACGGTCCTATCAACAAAAACAATCATCATTCATTTCTACAAAACCGCTGTATAAATGCAATTTCTTCTCACTTGCTGGACATTCAATATATCGATGCAATAGATTTTTGACACTTTTACCCAGGGTTCATTATCAAGAGGCAATGAAACGCAAACTTTGCATTAACTATTTGAACACTGAACACTGATTCAGCCAAATGCAGCACCAGGGAATCGTGCAGACATTGTCATTTAACACATCATAGTCTACTGCATCAGTCTACAATAGCTGCAAATGAATCTTCGCAATCAACTTCAGCCGTCGTTGCCTTAAGCAATACAATTCAAACTCAGCCGCACCAGGTACTCGAATCAACTTACAGCAAGGCCAGCACCGCAACTATAGAAATGCCATCAAATCAACCGATAAGTCTAGTGACCTCAAGGAAGCCCACAGCCTATGTATTTCTGGCTACTGCAATTGTTCAAGTAATGGACAGTTCTAATGTGTGGCGATCTTGCCGAGCGCTTCTCGATTCGGCGTCACAGCTAAATTGTATCACCAGTTCTCTTGCTTCACGGTTGGGTTTAAAAAAATCGCCCATGGGCATGCGCATATTGGGAGTGGGTGACTCTTCAATCTGTTGTGCTTGGAAGACAATTGTGACAATTCATTCGTGCCACTCGTCATATTCGACGAGTATAGATGCGCATATTCTGCCAAGTATTACTGGTATAAAACCTTCAGTCAGAATGAAGGTCGATAGTTGGCCAATACCTTCAAATATACGACTTGCCGATCAACATTTCTACATTCCGCAAGGAATCGATATTCTCATAGGAGAAGAATTACATGTGGAATTACTGTCAGTGGGTCAAATCAAATTATCAGACAATCTTCCACTTCTTCAGAAAACAGACCTAGGTTGGATTGTGTCCGTCAAGTTTAGTGAGAACGAGACTTCCAAGTTCTACTGCAACATGGTGAGTGCCGACGTCGACTTGAATTTACAACTCGATCGATTTTTTGGACAAGAAACTGCTGAATCACAGGTTCACTCGCAGTT
>OY744476.1:162947681-163020181 GCA_963556175.1 Tipula confusa
AAATGTAGTAAAACTACCGTATATGATTGTCTGTCAAAACAAGCCGAAATACTGGAAAAATCAAAGACTCGTTACGGTTCAACATCAAAAAGATTTAGAAAATCAAACTTCGAACATGTAAACGAAGTTTTATTTCAATGGTTCTGTGTTGCGCGAAGTAAAAATTTTCCGCTCTCTGGCCCGATACTTCAGGCAGAGGCAATGAAAATAGCTAGTAAATTAAACATTAATAATTTTAAAGCATCGAACGGATGGTTACGTAGCTTAAGGAAGCGATATCATATTAGCTTTAACACAATATGTGGGGAAAGTAATGATGTAGATGAAACCGTAATGGCGATATGGATTGCAAAATTATTTGAAATTTGCGATGGTTATGATCAAAAAAATATAGGAAATTGCGATGAAACTGCGCTATTTTTTCGCATGCTTCCATCGAAAACTTTAAAAATACGAGGGGAAAATTGTTCTGGGGGGAAGTTTTCCAAAGAACGAATTACGGTGTTGCTAACCGTATTTGCAGATGGAACTATAGAAAAACCTCTTGTAATTGGTAAATCTGCACGGCCTCGTTGCTTTAAAAACCTAAATTTGAATAATTTAGGAGTTGATTATTATTCCAATAGAAAGGCGTGGATGACAGGGCTGATTTTTAAACAGTACCTCACCAAATTGAATAACAAAATGAAAGAAGAAAATCGAAAAATTTTGCTATTTCTAGATAATGCCGCGTCTCATGCAAATCTAAAGCTCTCAAATATTCAACTGGTATATTTACCACCCAATACGACAGCTAAACTTCAACCACTTGATTTTGGGATAATCGCTAATATAAAGGTACGTTTGTATAATAAATTAATAAAAATTTTCTTTAAAATATTACATGGATACTTATTTACATATTTTTCATTGATTGTTTCAGGTAAATTATAGAAAGCTTATGCTACAAAACTTGCTTGTACAAATGGAAAACTGCAGCAGTGTTTCCACGCTCGCTAAGCGAATTTCAATTCTTGATGCAATTCAGTTTTTAAAAATTGCGTGCCAACAAATTTCGATCAACACTGTTACCAAATGTTTTCTCAACGTGGGCTTCGTCTTTGCAGGGGAGGAAGAGTCAAACTCTGAGTCTACCGATGAAGAAATTGCTACAGGTGGAATAGTAGAGATTCAAAATTTAATACAATCTACATTTGGGTCCGCGATTTGCACTGCCTCAGATTTTATTACTATCGATGATAGTACCACAACCGAGCATAATTCTATCGACCTAGATGAAATTATTGCAGATAATACTGCATCAGGACCTGGAAAAGCCGTAACCGTGAGCGATGATGACGAAGATGATATTGCTGAGGTTGGGAACAGAGAGGTCATACAAGCATTTAAAACTCTTGAAATTTATGGGCGACAATCCGGAAAAAATGAATTTTATGATTCAATTTCAAAATTAAAAGCTTCGTATGTGCAAGACAAAGAAATGGCTCGAAAGCAAACGCAAACATCGATATTGCAATATTTTAATTAATCCAAATAAACGTGCCGGTACTACACGTATATAGTTTATGTTCCTTTATTATTTAATTACATGAATGTCTGAATTGTTTACACATAATATGTAATTTTTTATTTATGTATAATCAAACAACAAATGTGATTCTGAAATAAAACTTGTTATATTGTTGAAATAAATTAATTTAATTATGTTTGTATTTATGTACTTTGGTTCTAGTTAAAAAAAATCTTATAAATCGGAAAAATTGTATAATTCGGAATTTTTTTTGGACCCGTGCGATTCCGAATTAGAGGAGTTTCACTGTATATATATATTTATATTTATGTGTCATGTTGAAAACTGTAACCCATAACCCCAACACTTTTAACAGCAAAATAACTATACTATGAAAAAAAATTATGCATATTATAAAAAGAATTTTACTCACAATATCACCAGCATTCTGATCACAATTAAAATTCCTTAGTTCATCTAATAAGAATTTCGTTCGTCTTATTTGATCATTATTCAATTCGATTGTGTGCACCAAAAATACGACGTGCATACTATTATAAATCACATAAGCGGCTTGAAGTAATCCTAGGAACATCATCTCATCGAATGACCAATCTCTTGGTAAAAATATTTTAGTATGTATTAAGTAAAACATGTAGCAAAGTACATTTGCCATAATATTCGTTAAAAATGCTATTACGAATATGGAATAATATCGTTTTAGATAAATCGCTAAATTATTAATTTCCATAAATTGGTTTGATAGCTGGTCAAAATTCTCATACAGCTTCCATGTAGTTGTAAAACTATTTTTGATTGGTGGTAAATAATTAAACGTAGTTACGACATTTGTAAGTTTATTGTTGGTAATCTTTAGTAGATAAGTTGCCAATGCCATAATTATAGTAAAGTCGTAAATGGTTACCGCTTCAAACAACACAAGTAAATAGTATAAAATCTTCATATAGCTAAAAGAATACTTGGACAATATTTCGAAAACAAAAATTATCGTTACAACCACTAAGGTAGTGATGATAGTCAGGTATGCGTATCGTAGTTTAATTTTAGATAAATCACCAACGGACATAATTAGTTTAGTCAATTTACAAAGCACCACATGATGATCATGGTACCTTGTTATCCGTGAGTAATACACTATATTTATACAAATGACGATTATCAATATCTGAATGGTGAGAATCAACTCGGTCACTGGTTGGTTAAACTTGGCCAACGTCATCATTGAATTTTTATAATCAAGGATCATGACACAATTTAGAAATAGTGCAACGCACAATGAATACAATTTTAAAAATTTAAATTTTCTAATAAAAATTTGATTTGATTTGATCGTTATGCTAAAGTTAAATTGTCCAAATACTTGGATTAGAAAAATTATTAGTTTTAGTGTCACCATTTTGATAAATGAATGCGTACAAGGCGTAATTTAAAAGTTGACATAATCTTAATGACAAATGTAATTAATTGATTCCGTCAATTAATTATTTAAGGTATGTATAGTAACAAATGTATTAGTCATAAAGTGTTGATGTAATATTGTATAAATAAATGTATGTATATTGGTCAGCGACCGATATAGTTTGTCCTCACTCGGGGTAACCCAAACTCATTTTGGGTTGATGAAGAAAAATATCAACAACCTACTGCGTGCTTCTAACTGAGCTGCGACAGCGTTTAAATGAAGCTCCAACAAAGCCTACGATAACAACAGACTTTCAAGCTTCTACAATTTTCAGTTTCCCTGAAAACAAATAGCAAGCCACGCATCTCTGTTACACCAACTACCAATGGTCATGGTCAATGGAAATGAGGAGACTCACAAAAAAAGAAGACATACAAATTAACCACATATCCGGAGTTTGCTGCAACAAGCACAACTATGCGTAAATGAGAAGCGGTCTAGTTCGCAGTTGTCGCAGAAATTACAACAACTAGATACCAATAGAAACATTATGGATCGACTGCAAGAGGAACTACTTTTGGAAATTCCAGAGGTACAAAAATTTGATGTTTCGTATTTCTTACAACGAGGCTTTAAAAGGCACTACACCAATAATCAGCACGTCGAAGCAGCATCATCAATAATACAATTGGTGAACCAGGATTACAATTTAAAGGTTCAAATAGACAAATCGAAGTTTCTTCACACAGAAATTTCCTTTTTTGGGTCATATTGTCGTCAGTGGTGGTAGAAAGCCGAACCCTGATAAGATCAAACCGATTAAAGAATTCCCCGTCCCAAAAACGAAGAAACAAATTAAAAGCTTTTTGGGGTTCCGAAGTTTTTAAAAAAATTCTCCGACATCACTTAACGGAATGCTTGAATATTGTAAGGAATTGTTGTGCAATGAACCTATCAAGACTTTTCCAAAGATTTCGTTTTTACAACTGATGCGAGAAACGTGACTATCGGAGTCGTTCTCTCGCAAGGACTTATCGGAAAACACAAACCCATTTGCTATGCGTCTAGAACCTTAACGGTTAAAGAGCAGAACTATTCTACTATAGAAAAAGAGCTCCTAGCCATAGTCTAGTCCACAAAATATTTTAGATCTTATTTGTTCGGTAAGAAATCCAAAATCGTCACCGACCACAAACCACTAACTTGGCTATTCAACATCGAAGAGCCTAACTCAAAATTAGTTCGATGGCGTCTCAAATTAAAAGAGTACGACTATAAATTGTTTATAAGAAAGGTGTTTAGAACACTAATGCGGATGCATTATCACGGATTATTCCGGAACCGATTTATCCACGGATACAGAAATCGTAAACGATGACCATATACCATTCACACATCTACATTTGAATTATTGTCTGGTCTTTACACCATTTTAGGTCACCCTAACAACCCCACATTCTCAAACGCACAAGAATATTTCTTTAATCATTTATTATCATATGATGAATTATGCAATCGCATACGTGAGGAAACTCACGCGAAGAAAGTCAAACTAATCAATAAACTTAATACTGACCGAAATAAACCTCCAAAGCTTCTAGTAAATCACACAATCCACGTACGGAACAAGAAACGTTTAAAAAGCAAACCTGGCTTTGTATTAAGAAAAGTTTTAGAGGACACTCTTGTCATGAGACAGACGCTCAAGACAACCAATCTGGAGAACAACAAAGGCTTGATACCAATTAAGTTAAGCGCGGCCCGAGTACACCAAAAATCAAAAAAAAAAAAATCTGTAAGTTAATTGATTCTTGTAAACATGAACTGTGAGAAAATGGATAAGCTTGTAAAACGAAAAGCAAAAACAATAAGGGTCAGCTTACCAGAATGGCTAATTTTATAGATGCAAATATCTCTAAGATATCGTATGATGATCTGAAAACGAGGTTAGAACACGGTGCATCATTTATGTGCTAATTTTGTGTTAATCGAAGACAAGTTATTTGAAATAGATCACACCGTCAATTCTGAAATGGATTTAACTGACGAAAATTATTTTTCAATTGTGTCGAAAATTCCAGCAGTTATGAGAAATAATGCTGGACCTACTCCTGCAAAATTAGACGATTCTGTATGTTCAAGGTTAGGTGCACATGCATCATTAGATTTTAAGTTGCTTTTCTTGTCAATGCCAAATCTTGATAGTAACCTGCAGGAGTGGCAATCCTTCTTCGATATTATTACCTCCACCATACATGAAAATACTTCACTAACACCTGCAAAAAAATTTAAATACCTAAAGAGCTTGCTAAAAGGAAGTGCATTCCCGAGTGGAAAATGCTAGTTACATAGAGGCATATCAACGGCTAGTAAAACGGTATAACAAAAAGAAACCAATTGTTAAGTCATATCCAATCACTTTTTTTTTCAGCTAGATGAAGAAACCAAGCGAATTTGGAAATACGAAGCAGCGGAAATCGATTTTCCAACCCTACAGAAATTCCTGGATTTTTTGTTCAAGAGAACGATTGCCTTAGCTGAAGGAAATAATTGCGTTCACAAATACCCAGTTGTTGAAAAAAGGCTACCCTCCAAACCTCAATTTTTGGCCAAAATATTTCACGTTCCAACAACGCCTTCTTGTCCACTTTGCCATGGAGAAAGTCACCGGCTGGTTAAATGTTCAAAATTCACTGATCTTACGATTGATCAACGCCGTGAATTCCTTAAAACTAAATCCAGATGGATTAATTGCCTATCCGATACTCATACAGCTTACCAATGTAAAGAGGAGATGCCGAATTTGTAATAAAAAGCACAACACTCTAGTCCATTTGAACGTGCAACCAACTGCGGATTCTATTCTAGCTCACCCTAGTTCCAGTACAATAGTTACCATGGAACACGCGTAATGTTGTGATGATCCGAGTATTAGCCAGAATAATTCATTTGGCAAGCTTGAAAATGCTCTATTACCAACCGCCGTCTTTCAAATCCGAGATGGCTGAAACGTTTGGCAAGATATCCGTGGATTATTTGACTCAACTTCCACACGATTTTTTATCACCGAATCCTGTGTCAATCGACTTCGGCTGGCAAGATCCAACGCACGTGTGATACCATCAATAAATCCAAAGCAGGAAGTTCGCGAGGAGTTGCTACTATAAAGTTACGCGCTGGGTTGGAGAACACAAACATGATTGATGTAGCCACATTGATTGTGTCCAACATTACAACATTACGGATTTGCAGATGCATCAGAAGAAGCATACGCTGCTGTTTTGTATTCAAGACCAATGTTGCTTACAGAAGAAAAATAAAGGTTAATCTAATTACTGCTAAGACTACGGTTGCGCCGATAAAAACTATTAGCATTCTCAAACTAGAATTATGCGCGGCATCGCTCTTGGTAAAATTGTTGAAAGTAACGATCAAGTCTCTAATCCTCCAGACTAGACCGATGATATACTTTTACACAGATTCCACCATCGTGTTAAATTGGCTTTCAAAGCAACCAAAATCTTGCCTAACATACATAGCCAACAGAACTAGCCAAATTTTGACTACTACCAACCGAAACCAATGCCACCACATAAGCTCGAAGGAAAATCCAGCCGATTATGCTTTTACATTTGAAGCTGTTACATGCTGGGACATCGCATTTATTATCACATGTCCGCCAAAGATTCCAGATCTTGGTAAGTAAGGAATCGATAAAGAAGGTAATCTATAGATGTATAAAATGTCATCGGCAGAAGCTAATGGCGGAAACGCAACTAATGGTGCAACTACCATCTTTGAGAGTAACCCTGTCAAGGCCCTTTCAAAGAACCGAATTGGATTACGCAGGTCCATATGCGATAAAGGCTCATTAGCAAAGAAATTCTAAGCTCATCAAAGGATACCCCGTCATATTTGTTTGCATGGCCAGAAAGGCTGTGCACTTTGAGCTGGTTACAAATCTAAGTACCGAAACGTTTTAAGCAGCCCTAACGAGATTCTAGGCAGTGAGAGGAATTTGTGCCGACATTTTCTCAGACAACGGCACCAATTTCGTCGGTGCAAAAAATCATTTGAAAGAGATCGTCAAAAAGTTTTATTCTAAGGTTGGTGAGGAAACTAACTGGCATTTTGTACCTCATGCGGCTCTAACTTTCGGAGGTTTATGGGAAGCAGCGGTGATATCAACAAAATTTCACATTCGACGAGTCATTGGAGATACTACATTGAACTACGAAGAACTGCTGATATTATTAAAACAAATCGAAGCAGTTCTCAATTCACAACCGCTATGCAGAGATGATAATTCCGATGATCCACTCACACCAGCACATTTTTTAATTGGTCACCCTCTATCATTAGCGCCTGAACCAAAATTTATTATACCGATGGCAACTAGTACAGAAAATGCTACGACATTTCTGGCAACGTTGGCAAGCCGAGTATTTATCATCTCTCAATAAAACTTCAAAATGGAATAAAGTTGGTCATGAGCCAAAATTAGGGGATATCGTTATATTAAAAGACGAAAACATACCACCAGCTAGATGGTTCTTGGCTAAAATAACCGCAACACATCCAGGTTCCGACAACTTTGTCAGAGTTGTAACATTAAAGATGTCTAAGGGTATATATAAGCGATCGATCCAAAAAATATGTCTACTACCGAAGATTTATATCTCAAACGTGTATATCTAATATCATCTCACAAAAACCTGCCCGATGTAACCATACTATAACTACGAATTAGAAGAGGAAGTCACAAAACTCATCACTGGGAAACGATTCGTAGCTATACATTAGACGAATTAGAGTTCACATTCACATGCCATGAACTCACAAAGTTTATCAACGGTCAAAAGCTAATCGAATTCGACAATTGTGATGTCATTATTTTAGGCATCACTTACAGCAATAATAAATATATCTACCTAGAAGAACAAGTCGTCATTCTGCTATATCATGACGTGGACAATCATATTATCATACAAGGGTTTTCCATATCACAAATGTCCAATTGAACATTATATCATAGGGACCACATCCTCTTGTTACAAGAACATGCGTTATCACACAGCATTAAAGGGTATACATTACAGCCACTTTCATTATAATCATCAGTATAGTCATTATTATCTGGAAGAGATTTTAGCGAGTAGCGAGTAGCGACTTCGCTAAACAAACACAAAAAAAAACAATTATTCAGATATTTCGTGCACATTCATATAATTCGCTAACGCTACATGTACACTGTACATAAATATATATAGAGCGTAAAGTACCATTTACACATAGCACTCGGTCACCATGGCCTGATGAGATGAGGCACACAGTCACGTGACCAAAACAAGTCTGACCATGTGCCAACTAGGTATCATGGAAATACTACGACAAGTAGTACGAACACTAACGAGCAACTTGCTCGTACGCTCAAAAGACTCAACGCCAGATTAGATAGACTCGAACTTCGAGCATCTAGTTCAAACAATAACTGGCGAACACGACCACGTTTTCCTTCCACTGGAAGGAGATCAAATTCAAATAGACGCCGAGTCCGTCAGCAACCAGCTTGGTGTTACTACCACATACGTTTCGGAAACAAAGCCGAGTGTTGTAAAAGATCCTGTGATTTCACAAATCCACAGATAAAAACTACAGGGAAACGCAGTTTTCCAAATAAAGATGTGATTTTGAGGAATAACAATTCCCCAAACTAGTTGGTCTATCAGTTGGCGCGGCTGACCATAGACCTAATTACACTAGCCGCCTTTTTATACGGGACTATCAGAACCAAATCACGTTTCTGATAGACACTGGCGCTGACATAAGCGTCATTCCGTTTACAACTTGTATAAATCACAGAACTCAAGTCAACACCGACTTAGTTCTGTCAGCCGCCAAAGGTACCATCATCAATACCTACGGAAGCAAATTACTGCAAGTAGATTTTGGTCTAAGACGGGACTTTCCGCACGCATTCACGACCGCAAACGTGAATCGTCCTATCATTGGTGCCGACATTCTTAAGAAATACGGTTTACTAGTCGATCTTAAGAATAAGAAGCTGATCGATCCAGTCACCTAACTGTCGATCAATTTGTCACAGACACTAGCAAACACACCTTCGCCCAGGAACTTCCTGATTGAAAACGCGTACGGCAAGCTATTAAATTCCCTAACAGCTCCACCGATTTACAACGCGCCCGTTAAGCATAATGTAGTACACCACATAGTGAGTACAGGATATCTATCGGTGTCCAGACTACGAAGATTGAATCCTATCCGACACAAAGCGGCTACAACGGAATTCCAACAGTTGATACAACTGGGAATATGTCGGCCATCGGCATCACTAGTATCATGTCCACTTCACTTGGTCAAAAAGAAGAACCAAGATTGGAGACCATGTGGGGAATACCGCAGGTTAAACATGGTAACGGTACCTGACCGTTACCCTATTCCCCACATCCAGAAATCCTCCATGCACCTACAAGGTTGCAAGATATTGTCGAAGATCAACTTGGTCTGAGCTTATCATCTTATCCCAGTCGCACCTGAGGTTATACACAAGACGGCAATCACTACACCATTTGGTTTATTCGAGTTCACTCGAATTCCATTTGGACTACGCAATGCCACACAATCGTTCCAACGTTTCATCAACGAGATCGTCAAGGATCTCGACTTTGTGTTTGTCTACATTGACGACATCCTCGTAGCTTAAACTTCGGAAGAACAACACATGTTTCACCTAGAAACATTGTTTCAGAAACTTTCTGAATACGAGGTGAGCATTAACAGTGCGAAATGCGTTTTCGGCACTAGCTCCCGCGACTTCCTTAGTCACAAGATTACCCCAAATGGTATTCTGCCTTCCACTGAAAGAATTAACGCCATTCGGGAATTTCGAGCTCCACAAAACTCCGAAGAACTTCTTCTGACCAGACGAATGTCAACAAGCATTCGACCAGCTAAAATCCACTTTAGCTCACATTACGTTATTGGCACATCCAATACATGACGCTAAACTTAGTGTCATAACCGACGCATCAACACTGCTGTTAGCGCCGTGTTGCAACAATGTAACAATGGGGATTGGGAGCCGCTTGGTTTCTTTTCGAAGAAAATTTCGAATGCTGAAAAAAAATATTCCGAATTCGATAAAGAGCTACTAGCTGTCTACCAAGCGATAAAATATTTTCGATACTATGTCGAAAGTCGAGATTTTAAAGTCTACACCGACCATAACCCGCTCACTCGAGCGATTCAATCCAAGGCTGTGCGCAATCCGCGACAAACTCGCCACATAGAGTTTGTATCTCAGTTCACTACTGACATACAACACATCCAAGGCAAGGATAACGTGGTTGCCGATACTCTGTCTCGAGCATCAAACCACGAAACTTCAGCTGTCGAGACTTACTTCGACATGAAACAAATTGCTAAATCGCAAGAAGCTGACAGCGATTTACTGCGAAACTTCAAAGGGCAACAACCGTCCGTATATCGCAGAACCACTGCGACGAACCATTTTTAATGCACTGCATAATATATCGCATCCAAGCATCCGAGCCACTCGGAAGCTAATATCTACTAGATATTTCTGGCCTAGTAGGAATAAGGATGTAGCTCACTGGGCGAAATCCTGTTTATCCTGCCAAAGATGCAAGATTACAAGACATACTAAGTCCCAACATGGGCATTTCAGCGCTCCACCGGGACGTGTCGAACATATCCATTTAGATATAGTGGAACCACTTCCACCTTCTAATGGATATACATATCTACTTACCTGTGTCGATCGTTTCACACGATGGCCAGAAGCGTACTGTATAAGAGACATCTGTGAAGTTACGATTGCCCGAATATTTGTCGAGAACTACATCTCCAGATTCGGAGTACCGGTTAACATCACGACCGATCAAGGTACACAGTTTGAATCCAAACTATTTGGTAAACTAACTAAGCTACTCGGTTCCGACCGGATCCGAACCACCTCGTACCATCCTCATTGAGCATTTTCACCGCCAGCTAAAAACTTCACTAAAAGCCCGATGTAATACTGTGCATTGGAGTTCCGAGATAACCATAGTACTACTGGGTATCCGAGCTACAGTAAAAGAGGATCTAAATTGTTCTCCAGCTGAGCTCGCTACGGGCAAACATTGCAGCTGCTAGGCGAATTTTTTGTAGATAACCCTATTTTACCCGTAGCTATAACCGACTCTATAATCGAACAACTGCGATCAAGCATGAGCAATTTAGTGCCCAAAAACACTCGTGTATCCAAACAAACGAACATACACGTCCCAAAGTCACTATTGAGTTCGTGTTTGTACGAGTGGATAAAGTGCGCACAGGTTTGGCACCGCCATACGATGGCCCATACAGAGTCATTCGACGTTTACGAAAACATTTCGTACTTGACGTCAAGAATAAACATCAATCTGTCAGCATTGATAGATTAAAACCGGCATTCGGAATTCTTTCTTTAGCGGAGAAATTCTTTCTTCACTTGGGGCGAAGTCCTGTAGCGGTTGAGTACACTATACTCATCCGTACAAACTTAAATAAACATATAATTAACATAATTATATGTTTACATCATTTCACAACACATACAATTCTCGATATGTCAATTTGGTTGTTTGTTTATATAATATTGAAATTCGATCAATTTCGAAGTCGAACAATTTTCTTTTCAGCACATTGCTGAATAACAACGGTTACTGTGTTCACCACGAGATGGAACGCCACATGAAATGGGAAAACAAAATATGTAAACTCGTTAATTCCATTTTTTGATGTCAACGGAAATAGACCACAGGTCACATCATCATCACCAGCAGCAGCATCAACCACAACAACAACAACAGCAATAACAACAACAATTAAAAACATTTTTATTGGTTGGAGCAAAGCCAAAAAAACTGTAAGTGTGTTTTTTAAATAAAATAACTGCGTGCAAAATTTAAATAAAGATAAATATTATTATAAAATATTATTTAAATAGTGAGTTTTATTCCTTACTTGGGAAGTTTTATTACGATAAATCCTTAAAAGCTCTTAGTAGACTACCTAGTACCACTGCAAGCTATAAATTGTATGATGCGAATATTCTTCCAATTAAACAGTTAGTCCAATTCCATTATATAATGACTTTATTTAAGATCCAAAATAATATGCTGAAATTCAATAGATTAACTGTAACTGATTTGTAAATAACTAATAGACAAACTAGAAACGCTTAAAGAATTAGATTACCTACCTATAAGCTAAATGTACACCGAGCAATTGGCGCAGTGGTGTTTGGGACGGGAGGTACCGGGTTCGAATCCTAACAGGGGAGGGTTGCAAAAGGGATTTTTCATCACCTGATTACGATCGGTGATGACGATGAACACAACTATGACCACCCGTTGGAGTGCAGAATCCATGGGCCGAATTATCGTCCATGCCAGTACAGGCTGGCATGGACGATGGTCCTGTATTCGTGCGTACTCGATTTAGCTGGTGACGGCTCTAAGGTAGGAAGTTAAAAATAAACCGCGAAAGAGTTGGGAGAGCTTCGGCTCCAGAAAAGATTGCAGGGTTTAGAAAAAAAAAGCTAAATGTATTGCAAAATAGTTTTTTTTACTCTGATTTAAATCTATATAATATAATTGAAGATAATCTGACAAAACAGTGTATTAATGAGTTCAAACTATCTATAAAGAAAAAATTATTTAATGAATTTTTAATGGAGTACAGTTGAACACATATACTCCTAATGTAATTCATTTAGATTAAACACTAGAGCCATAAAATTTACTTTTATTTGTTGATTATTATTTTTTTTAACTTATAAGGCAGAAAAGAAAGAAAGAAAAAAGGGGATTTTTACTATACGTCAGGTAATAAATATGTCAAATTTTTGTATTTATTATAACTATATAGGGCGATTATTTACTTCAAGTGTTTGCCGTTTGGTGCGTCTTAGGTATGGGATAAAATATAAAATGTCAATATTTTACATAGGAAAACATATGCAATATTGTTGTGGAAAAATTAGAATTCATGAAAGAATTTAATAAATGTATAATAGTGATGTGAGTGGTTTTTATTTATCAATTGTTGATAAACATATTTCATGTTGAGTTAACAAAGATGAATCTATTTTAATTTAAATAAATGGTCTCAAAATAGAGCTTATTCCAAATCAAAACTTGTGAAAATGCTATTGTTATAGTTTTATAAAGGTGATGTACTACTTTGTGATATTGTAGTTGTAATATTAGTGCAAAAATTCAAATTTTTAATTAATTCTTTTTACTTTCATAAAAATACAATGGGAGACAAATAATAATAGCGTTAATGAATTACAACAACAATTGAACGCTGTCGGCGCTAAATACAGTGGAAATAAAGCCACTTTAATCAACAGGTACTGTCACCAAAATAACGAATTGGCGATTTATTGTGAATTTAAATGTTCTTATTACAGGTTACGGATATGGCAATTGGGAAATCTTAACCGAAAACTATATGCTGCAAAAATGGTTCCTCCAGTCGATAGTAGTCCCTTTCCTCAAGGACAGTATTTCGAATTAAATTCGTTTCAACGGTCAAATCTGGAATGGCTTTCCGTTTCCATAATTTCCGAATGGTTCATAGAAAGACGGACGACTGCAGGAGAGAAAAAGGGTCGTAACTTATTTTTTAACGATTTTGTGAAACAAGTAACATATTTTTAAATTTTAAAGATAATATATTTTAAAGATAATAATAATGTATATTTTAAAGGAGTTTGTAGTGCCGAAACAAACAAAAAATACTGATTATACAGTTCAAACGCAGATGAACAATAATTTGTGTCAAATAATGAAGGCAAATTGTCTTTGTCCGGCAGGTGCAGGTCTTAGTGCAGCTTGCAAGAATGTTTTGTTGTGTCTGAAAGCACACTGAAACTATTTTAGTTTTTGAAATATAATATATTTTAAAACTTTTATAGGAAAATTACCTACTAGCTCTACCGCCAAAATTCAAAAATGGCATAGACCAACAGGCAGAAGTCTGCAAAATATAAACATAAACGAGATGTTGGGAATATCAGATTCTATAGCCAACGACTCCGACATCACAAATTATGTAGTCATCCCGAAAAACAAATTTTGCCGCTTATACAATGGAGCACGATCATTGTTTAGAATCGTTGCAATTTTATATGCTTCAGTCCATCAATAAACTAACCATCAAGGAAATCAAACATATTGAACAGAATACCAGTGTTCATAATAAATTATGGTACACCATAAGATCGTCACGAATAACCGCTTCGATTTGTCACAACATCATTAGAACAACAAACTCCGGGAATTTTGTTACTAGCTTCCTCAAAAACCACATCCAAGGCAACCAAATACATGCCAATGCTATCAAATGGGGTCTTGTAAATGAGGGTATAGAACGAAAAAAGTACTGCCAAGTAACTGGAAATGTAGTGAATGAGTGTGGGAAATTTATCCATTCCGAATTTAAATTTTTAGCGGCAACACCAGATGGGATTAATTTGGAAAAAGATTTAATTTTAGAAATTATATGTCCTTATACCACCCGAAACACGGTGCCAATGGTGCTAAATTTATAACTCAAAGTGGATTATGTAAAAAGCATGCATACTACCATCAGGTCCAAATGCAAATGTTTGTGACTGGAATAACACAATATGATTTTGTCGTTTGGACACCACAATCTATTTATATAGAAAAAATTAGATTTAATAAAACATTTTTTTACGAAATGTTTAATAAACTTAATATATACTAAAAGGGGAAATTTTGTGATAGTTATTTTAAATATAAACTAGCTTAGGTTATTAGATTTACATTGATATTATTTGAATTCTTGTGATAAATAATAAGTAAAGCGCTTTACCCACAAGAAAACGAAAACAAAAAGTAATTTTTAATTTTTCACAAAAACTATAATATATTTCGTTTGTTATAGCTAAAATCCTATAAAACCGGTTCGTAACTACAACACAAAATTTATTTAATTCAAAAAACCAATTAAAAATATTTGATTTCCCTAAAAATTGATTTTTAATTTTTTCGTAACGAAAAAATGAAATATTTCGATATTTTTTCGTACAAAAAAGTAAACGAAAAATTTTTTCGTTCAGTTTTTCGGTATAGTGGTTACAAACCGGTTTAATAGGATTTCAACTATATCATAAGAAATATATTGTAGTTTAAGTTAAAAATTAAAAATTAGTTTTCGTTTTCGTTTTGCTGTGGGTAAGGTGCTTAAGACTGAATTTTGAATAATTTATGTTATTTATTTAATTTTTAATGAATTTTGTAATTTTATTTAATTTTTGTATTAACAATGTTTATATGTATATATTTAATGAATTTTTATTTGTTACTCATTTTATATTTTATATGACGAAATAAATATTATTTAAAATAAATATTTTTTATTGGTTTTTGAAAATTACACAAAATAAAACAGTTATGTATAAATTTATTTGCATGTGGCCACATATGTGTCGGTATGGTATCAGATATAATTTTATTTATTTTTGCTCGCCGAATTATCCTCTCTACTAAAATGCACCGATTAGCAATATGCCTAGTGTCCATAATTTCTTCCTCGGTTAGTTGAGTTTTGTTCCTTAGAAAGGGTGGTATATTTAACCCGACATTTAAATTTTCTAATATATCCGATATATTAAATCCACGATCAGCTAAAATATATTTTTGCGCTTTAAGTTTTTTTAAGAACCCAGATTTTGTAATAATTTCCCTGTCACTAATTGCCCCGCTATATGTATCCGAGACAAATGTAATTAATCCGACTTCATCAATTGATACTAAAATCTTAAAGGTTGTGGTGTTTTTATAATGAAAAAAAGTTAATTGGTGGTGTACTGGATTATGACACTTCTGGACAGATACTTCAGTACAGTCAATTATAGCTCTATATTCTTCATTTGACACACGACTGTTATTCAAAAAATCTATACGCTTTAGTATTGAGTACAACACATCGTTCATATAAACAAAACATTTTGATACAGTAACCGGGCTGATTTCAAAAAGCATCCCAATTGTTTTAAAATTAAAATTAGACCGATACTTAACCCTTGTGTTTATACCCAAAAAAATATACTATAATATATACCCGACCCACCCGGGTGGCCACGTATATTTTACTCGTTTCTTTATGTAGTCGCAACTCATTTTTGAATTTTATAATTGAAATTGCACAAAAATATGTATATAAAATTGGGATTCCCCGAGTAAATATAGAAAAATGAGACAAAAGAAAAACATACATTGGTGGATAAAA
Source organism: Tipula confusa (assembly GCA_963556175.1). Classification (NCBI taxonomy): domain Eukaryota; kingdom Metazoa; phylum Arthropoda; class Insecta; order Diptera; family Tipulidae; genus Tipula; species Tipula confusa. The sequence goes on from OY744476.1 coordinate 162,963,947, forward strand.
AATAGAAGTTATTAATTTAGTGATGTAAAGTTATTCGAACTAATAGGTTGTCCGTGTAAAAAAATATTTTATGCTTACATATTTTAAATAAAATGGCGGAACTAAATAACGAACTAACAAACGCAGAATTTCGACGGTAACTATTGATTTGGTAATAATTCTTTTATTAGATTAGTTTATATAATATATTTCCAACAGTTTGTCTTACGAAGAACAACAAGCTTATCTCCTACGTTTACTAGAAGAATGTGAGGAAGATGAAGTAGATCACGATGTGTATGAATTCTTCGAAGACGATTCAGAAACTGAGTGGCTCCCACCAGCTCCACAAGAAAACAACGAGGATTCCGATATAGAAGACGTAGTTACAGAGAATGTAACAATAAATGTGTCGGATGATGAACATGATAGCGACGAAGAAGACTGTGAAATCGATGAAACTGAAGGCCATGACGAAAACATTTCATCCAGCTATACGGCTAAAGATGGAATACTATGGCGGCGGAACCCTCCCCAAAGACAAACATTGAGACACAATATATTGAGAAATAAAAACAGTGGGCCCTCTCGTTCGACGAATATGTTTTCTATAAAAGACACGTTCAAGTGTATTTTCTCGGACTTAATTTGTAACATTGTAATTAGAGAAACAAATAGGAAGGCGAAAGAGGTTTACGAAGCATATAATCTAAAAAACAGAGACATAACCTCAAAAAAGTGTAAAATATTAAGTAATGAGGAATTTGAAGCATACTTAGCCGTACTTATAAATGCTGGCGTTCATCGTTCGAATAATGAGCACGCGACAGTATTATGGGCAACAACATCTAGTCCCCTATATCGCGCAAGCATGGGGTTGAACCGTTTTCGTGAAATATCCAGATTTCTGAGATTCGATAATCCACATACAAGAGCATCTCGCTTAGAGACCGATAAAACTGCTGCAATAAGTGATATTTTTGAGTTACTGAACGCAAATTTGCGAAATAATTATACTCCGTCCGAATGCTTGGTTGTGGATGAACAACTTTTTCCATTTCGTGGTAAGTATTGTTATGTTCCTTGGTGTTGTGTTTCAATTTATTTTTATTTGATTAATTTCATTATTGTGTAGGTAGAACCAAATTTACACAGTACATGCCTTCTAAGCCCGCCAAATATGGGATCAAAGTTTGGTGGGTTTGTGACGCCTCTAATTCATACCCGATAACAGGGCAAATCTACACTGGCAAACAGCCATCTGGCAGGGAAACGAATCAAGGGGAGCGAGTTGTAAAGGATTTATGCATGCGTTTCAAAGGGTCCGGCAGAAATATCGTTATGGACAATTTTTTTACAACATTACCACTTGCAAGATTATTGATAACTTGGGATTTATCAATTGTCGGGACGTTAAAAAAAAAATAAACCTTACATCCCAAGAGAAATGTTGCCATCAAAATCGCGTGAAATATATTCTTCCTTGTTTGGATTCAGTGAAGACAATGTCACCATATGTTCTTACGTCCCGAAAAAAAACAAAAGTGTACTATTGATGTCCATCCAACATTATAGCCAATCAATAATAGGGGATAAAAAGAAACCCGAAATAATTCACTATTATAATAGAAACAAAAGTGGCGTAGATACCATGGATAAATTAGTGACACATTACACAACCAAGGGAAAGACCCTGCGATGGCCTTTAGCCTTTTTTTATAATATTATAGACGTTGCTTGTCTTGCCGCGTTTAAAATTTATGTTGAAAACAATCCAACGAGATCCAAAAATACATCTAGACGCCGAGAGTTTTTGAACGAGTTAGCTTTGCAACTTGCTCTACCACATATTTCTACCCGTTCAACCATACCTAATGTACATAGAAATTTTAACACGCGATCTGGTATTGAGTGCATACTTGGTAAACCTATTACAAATCACGAGAAGACAACTGTTACTGTGCGCAATAGCACTGGACGAATTCCTCAAGCAGGTAAATGCTGGTTGTGTTTATCGTCTGATCCAAAGAGACGCAGGAATACACGAAAGTCGTGTAGTAAATGTAAAAGGCCAATTTGCGTTGAACATACCAACCCAGCGATAAAGTGTTCTAGATGTAATTAGGTTATAATTGTTTGAAGCCAAACTATTTCCAAATGAACTATTTTTAATCTTTTATTTATATAATTATATTATTTCTTGTTTTTGTACCTGAACTGTTAATATTTTGTGATAAAATAAAATTTGAACTGTGATGCAACTTGTAATTTTTTATGTGTAATTTACAAAAACTATGAAGATTACAAAAAAAAAACAATGTTTACATTGTACATGTCATGTATTTCCTCATATTTTGTACTGGCCACCCGGGTATATATTATAAGGGTAAAAAAAGATTTTTACCAATAACTCGGCCAAAAAATAGTTAATATTATATATTTGGGTAAAAATGGATAAAATAAGACTAAATCTAGGATGTCACGGAGTTTAATACGCCTAACAATAGATTTGCAACATCTTCAAATATATAAAATTTATATGGCCACCCGGGTGGCTGGGTATACACACAAGGGTTAAGAAGAACCAAAAGTAATTGGTCTTGGACCGTCAAAAAATGCATGGTCATTAATTGAATATATCTAACGATTAAATCGTACATATAATGAAATCTTTTTCTATCCATTCCACTGTATTGGAGCAGTTCTGAATCTGAAATGGTAGAATGTGAAAACTTGGTATTTTCAGTTTGCGTATGAATGTTGGCCCTTTCAACTGGATCGATCTAATAAATTTTATATTCAAAAAAAAAAAAAAAAAAAATTCAATAAATTGTACCTTTATAGGATCAAGTACCACTATAGATAATTTAGAGAGCACTGACATATCTTCAGATGGACTGTTTAGTCCTAGCTCTGCTATATTTATTGATTTATTAGTACAAGTTGATTGAAGTCCTACTGGAGCATTTTTGACAAGCGCTCGACGATTAAAAATTTTTGGCTGGTGACTCCGAGCTGGTAAATTGTTTGATGGCATTGTGCCTGGTTTTAATAAATTACTCTGCTATATAATTTTAAATATTATTAGTTTATACATTGAAATAAAATTAAATCATTAAAATCATGCGTACCTCCTGTATATTGATTTCATTCATAATCACTTTGGGTGAAGGTTAAACCACATACTGTTGAATGCTGGGATATTGGTCCAATTCGAAGTGTCACAATCCACTGATTTCTGGTTTTTTTATTATTGGGAAACCGATGAAATTTTATTCCAACTTTTTTTGCCTTTGTTTTGCACAAAGGAACACAACAATAATTTACCATATTTTTATAATTAAAATTTTATTTGCGTTTAAAAACTTTACTCTTTAGATTTCTATACTGTTTTGACACTTTTGTAAATTTTTTGTCCCTGACACACTATCTGATGGCGAACATTCGAACTAATCGAAAAATCCTCCTATTGTTTAATCTTATTTTATATATATTATTTTTATTTTACTAAATGCATTTAATTTAATTTATTACCCATTATTATTATTATTATTTTTTTTTATTGTAGAGTAAATTATAATAATATTTTCCATTTATTGTAAAATTGTATTTTTTTGGAAATTTAAAAAAAAAATATAAAATATAAGGTCTATAACAATCTCAACCACATTACTCGTCAAATTTTAAGCAGGTAGGAGAAGCGTTTATTTTAACAAAATTAACTGAAAGTCTGCCAGCTTAACCAATATAAGGTGTTAACAACAATTCGTTGAAGGAGCTAATATTGGCACAACCTAACTACGAAACACCTGCATCTATCGATATGATGCTAGGTCCAGATTGGTATGCAAATATTTTAAAGGAAGGAGTAATTAAGACCTCGCAAGACTTTCTGTAGCTTGCTAGACAGCTTGCTTTAGATTAACAACAAACATACCTAATTGCTTCAGAAATTCTTCTGAATGACTTTTATGTTGATGATGTTCTTTCTGGTGCAGAAACCATAGAATATGCAATAAAATGTCAGTACCAATTACAATTATTATTAAATGGGCATCGATAACCAACACTTTTATCGAAGGTGTCGAGTTACGTTCCTCACTTACGAGAATGTAAAGTAAACCGATCTACATTCTTACGCGCGCGGATGAATACACTATAGGAAAATTCACGATATGCAATTTGCATATAGCTTATATCATATAACACCACGCGCAAAGACAAGACAGCCGAGTAAGCTGTTTTCCATGGGAAATTATAATTTAGATTAAAGATTAAATACTCGTATTATACATTTGTAAAATTAGAGTTAAGTTGATATTTGAATTGTGCAGACCTAATTATGAAAATTGTTTAAAAAATAAAATTAAATAAAAAATAAAAGTATAATTGTATTTTTTTAAAGGGTTATTCACATCGAACTCCATACATGGTAGATTTGATTTGATTAATAAAATAATAACTTTATGATTTGACTCACAATATCAACTGTATTCCGACAACAAATAGTGTTCCTTGGTTCATCTAAACCAAATTGTATTAGTCTCACTTGATCATTATTCAATTCGATAGTCTGCACCAAAAATATCACCTGCACAATATTATAAATTGCATAGTTAGCCTGAAGTAATGCTGTAAACACAAGTTTATCTAATGGCCAGTCTTTTGGTACCAATATATCCGTATAGATCAAATAAAACGTGAAACCAAGTAGATTTGTCATTTTATTCGTTAAAAACATGACCACGAATACGGAATAGTAACGTTTTAGTTCAATCACTAAATTATTAATATCACTTAACTGATTTGCTAGTTGGTCCAATTTATCATACAGCTTCCATGTAGTTGTGATACTTTTTTTGGTATGTGGAAGATTATTAAACGTTGTAACGACATTTTTAAGATTATTGTTTGTCATCTCTAGTAAATATGTTACCACTGCCATAGTTATGGTAAAGTCGTAAATGGTTACCGTTTCGAACAATCCAAGTAAATAGTACAAAATCATCATATGGTGTGATGATACTCTCGATAATATTTCGAAAATAAAACCTATCGTTACAATCACTAAACAAGTGGTTATGCTTAAGCGCACGTATCGTATTTTAATCTTTGATGAATCATCAACCGAAACAATTAGTCTAGCCAATTTACGAAGCACATCACTATGATCGTTATACCTAGCTATTCGTTTGTAATATACGATGTTTATAAAAATGACGTTTATCAGTATCTGAAGTGTTGTAATAAAATCGGCCACTGGCAGTTTGGTGTGGATTAACGATTGCCTTGTATATACATAATCAAGGATCATGGAATAGTTTAGAAATATTGCAACGCACAACGTATATAAATTTAAAAATTTTAATTTTCTTATCAAAATTTTGTTGGTTCCGATCGTTACACAAAAATTAAATTGTCCAAATATTTGAACCAGACATGTTATTAGCTTCAGTGCCACCATTTTGAGAACTGGTTTACCTTCAACGTGTAATTTAAAGTTATCATTATTTTGATGATAAATGTATAAATTATTTAATTACGATTACCAATTATTAATTATTAAGGAAATCTGAAATTTATGCTTGGAGTCGCTTTATTAATTAAAGCATTTAGTGACGTTTCATTTTCTGTAGTATTTATCCATATAGGTTTTGGACACCGAAAGTTTAGCTATATGACAATATAAAAATTAAAGTTTGCAAATAAACCGAAAAACAGTTAAAAATGTTGCTCAATTGACATGCAAAATTGAACTCATTCACACCACTATTACAGATTTTGACTTTTTTGATTTTCACAGAGCTCAAATTTATGTAAAAAACGGGTACAACTTGGTCTCAGCAGCTAAGAAGTAATTGGCCGATTTAAATGAAATTTTATACAGTTTATGTACGCAACATAACCTATTCTATGAGGTCTCAATTGGCTCAATTAGACTTCTGTTACAAATTTTGACTTTTTTGATTTTCACAGAGCTCAAATTTATGTAAAAAATGGATACAATTTGGTCTCAGCAGCTAAGAAGTAATTGGCCGTGAGGTCTCAATGGGGTCAATTAGACCTCTTTTACAAATTTTGACTTTTTTGATTTTCACAGGGCTCAAATTTATGTAAAAAATGGATACAAATTGGTCTCAACAGCTAAGAAGTAATTGGCCGATTTAAATGAAATTTTATACAGTTTATGTACGCAACATAACCTATTCTATGAGGTCTCAATGGGCTCAATTAGACCTCTGTTACTAATTTTGACATTTTGATTTTCAAAAAGCTCAAATTTATGTCAAAAATGAATACAATTTGGTCTCAGCAGCTAAGAAGTAATTGGCCGTGAGGTCTCAATGGGGTCAATTAGACCTCTTTTACAAATTTTGACTTTTTTGATTTTCACAGGGCTCAAATTTATGTAAAAAATGGATACAACTTGGTCTCAGCAGCTAAGAAGTAACTGGACGATTTAAATGAAATTTCATACAGTTTATGTACGCAACATAACCTATTCTATGAGGTCTCAATTGGTTCAATTAGACCTCTGTTACAAATTTTGACTTTTTTGATTTTCACAGAGCTCAAATTTATGTAAAAAATAGATACAATTTGGTCTCAGCCGCTAAGAAGTAATTGGCCGTGAGGTCTCAATGGGGTCAATTAGACCTCTTTTACAAGTTTTGACTTTTTTGATTTTCACAGGGCTCAAATTTATGTAAAAAATGGATACAAATTGGTCTCAACAGCTAAGAAGTAATTGGCCGATTTAAATACAATTTCATACAGTTTATGTACGCAACATAACCTATTCTATGAGGTCTCAATGGGCTCAATTAGACCACTATTACCAATTTTGACTTTTTTGATTTTCAAAGAGCTCAAATTCATGTAAAAAATGGATACAATTTGGTCTCAGCAGCTAAGAAGTAATTGGCCGTGAGGTCTCAATGGGGTCAATTAGACCTCTTTTACAAATTTTGACTTTTTTGATTTTCACAGGGCTCAAATTTATGTAAAAAATGGATACAAATTGGTCTCAACAGCTAAGAAGTAATTGGCCGATTTAAATACAATTTCATACAGTTTATGTACGCAACATAACCTATTCTATGAGGTCTCATTGGGCTCAATTAGACCTCTGTTACTAATTTTGACATTTTGATTTTCAAAGAGCTCAAATTTATGTAAAAAATGGAAACAATTTTGTCTCAGCAGCTAAGAAATAATTGGCCGTAAGGTCTCAATGGGGTCAATTAGACCTCTTTTACAAATTTTGCATTTTTTGATTTTCACAGGGCTCAAATTTATGTAAAAAATGGATACAACTTGGTCTCAGCAGCTAAGAAGTAACTGGACGATTTAAATGAAATTTAATACAATTTATGTACGCAACATAACCTATTCTATGAGGTCTCAATTGGCTCAATTAGACCTCTGTTACAAATTTTGACTGTTTTGATTTTCACAGAGCTCAAATTTATGTAAAAAATAGATACAATTTAGTCTCAGCAGCTAAGAAGTAATTGGCCGTGAGGTCTCAAAAGGGTCAATTAGACCTCTTTTACAAATTTTGACTTTTTTGATTTTCACAGGGCTCAAATTTATGTAAAAAATGGATACAACTTGGTCTCAGCAGCTAAGAAGTAACTGGACGATTTAAATGAAATTTCATACAGTTTATGTACGCAACATAACCTATTCTATGAGGTCTCAATTGGCTCAATTAGACCTCTGTTACAAATTTTGACTTTTTTGATTTTCACAGAGCTCAAATTTATGTAAAAAATGGATACAATTTGGTCTCAGCAGCTAAGAAGTATTTGGCCGTGAAGTCTCATTGGGGTCAATTAGACCTCTTTTACAAATTTTGACTTTTTTGATTTTCACAGGGCTCAAATTAATGTAAAAAATGGATACAAATTGGTCTCAACAGCTAAGAAGTAATTGGCCGATTTAAATACAATTTCATACAGTTTATGTACGCAACATAACCTATTCTATGAGGTCTCATTGGGCTCAATTAGACCTCTGTTACTAATTTTGACATTTTGATTTTCAAAGAGCTCAAATTTATGTAAAAAATGGAAACAATTTTGTCTCAGCAGCTAAGAAATAATTGGCCGTAAGGTCTCAATGGGGTCAATTAGACCTCTTTTACAAATTTTGCATTTTTTGATTTTCACAGGGCTCAAATTTATGTAAAAAATGGATACAACTTGGTCTCAGCAGCTAAGAAGTAACTGGACGATTTAAATGAAATTTAATACAATTTATGTACGCAACATAACCTATTCTATGAGGTCTCAATTGGCTCAATTAGACCTCTGTTACAAATTTTGACTGTTTTGATTTTCACAGAGCTCAAATTTATGTAAAAAATAGATACAATTTAGTCTCAGCAGCTAAGAAGTAATTGGCCGTGAGGTCTCAAAAGGGTCAATTAGACCTCTTTTACAAATTTTGACTTTTTTGATTTTCACAGGGCTCAAATTTATGTAAAAAATGGATACAACTTGGTCTCAGCAGCTAAGAAGTAACTGGACGATTTAAATGAAATTTCATACAGTTTATGTACGCAACATAACCTATTCTATGAGGTCTCAATGGGCTCAATTAGACCTCTATTACTAATTTTGACATTTTGATTTTCAAAAAGCTCAAATTTATGTCAAAAATGAATACAATTTGGTCTCAGCAGCTAAGAAGTAATTGGCCGTGAGGTCTCAATGGGGTCAATTAGACCTCTTTTACAAATTTTGACTTTTTTGATTTTCACAGGGCTCAAATTAAGTAAAAAATGGATACAACTTGGTCTCAGCAGCTAAGAAGTAACTGGACGATTTAAATGAAATTTCATACAGTTTATGTACGCAACATAACCTATTCTATGATGTCTCAATGGGCTCAATTAGACCTCTATTACTAATTTTGACATTTTGATTTTCAAAAAGCTCAAATTTATGTCAAAAATGAATACAATTTGGTCTCAGCAGCTAAGAAGTAATTGGCCGTGAGGTCTCAATGGGGTCAATTAGACCTCTTTTACAAATTTTGACTTTTTTGATTTTCACAGGGCTCAAATTAAGTAAAAAATGGATACAACTTGGTCTCAGCAGCTAAGAAGTAACTAGACGATTTAAATGAAATTTCATACAGTTTATGTACGCAACATAACCTATTCTATGAGGTCTCAATTGGCTCAATTAGACCTCTGTTACAAATTTTGACTTTTTTGATTTTCACAGAGCTCAAATTTATGTAAAAAATAGATACAATTTGGTCTCAGCAGCTAAGAAGTAATTGGCCGTGAGGTCTCAATGGGGTCAATTAGACCTCTTTTACAAATTTTGACTTTTTTGATTTTCACAGGGCTCAAATTTATGTAAAAAATGGATACAACTTGGTCTCAGCAGCTAAGAAGTACCTGGACGATTAAATAAAATTTCATACAGTTTATGTACGCAACATAACCTATTCTATGAGGTCTCAATTGGCTCAATTAGACCTCTGTTACAAATTTTGACTTTTTTGATTTTCACAGAGCTCAAATTTATGTAAAAAATGGATACAATTTGGTCTCAGCAGCTAAGAAGTAATTGGCCGTGAAGTCTCATTGGGGCCAATTAGACCTCTTTTACAAATTTTGCCTTTTTTGATTTTCACAGGGCTCAAATTTATGTAAAAAATGGATACAACTTGGTCTTAGCAACTAAGAAGTAACTGGACGATTTGAATGAAATGTCATACAGTTAATGTACGCAACATAACCTATTCTATGAGGTCTCAATGGGCTCAATTAGACCACTATTACCAATTTTGACTTTTTTGATTTTCAAAGAGCTCAAATTCATGTAAAAAATGGATACAATTTGGTCTCAGCAGCTAAGAAGTAATTGGCCGTGAGGTCTCAATGGGGTCAATTAGACCTCTTTTACAAATTTTAACTTTTTTGATTTTCACAGGGCTCAAATTAAGTAAAAAATGGATACAACTTGGTCTCAGCAGCTAAGAAGTAACTAGACGATTTAAATGAAATTTCATACAGTTTATGTACGCAACATAACCTATTCTATGAGGTCTCAATTGGCTCAATTAGACCTCTGTTACAAATTTTGACTTTTTTGATTTTCACAGAGCTCAAATTTATGTAAAAAATAGATACAATTTGGTCTCAGCAGCTAAGAAGTAATTGGCCGTGAGGTCTCAATGGGGTCAATTAGACCTCTTTTACAGATTTTGACTTTTTTGATTTTCACAGAGCTCAAATTTATGTAAAAAACGGGTACAACTTGGTCTCAGCAGCTAAGAAGTAATTGGCCGATTTAAATGAAATTTTATACAGTTTATGTACGCAACATAACCTATTCTATGAGGTCTCAATTGGCTCAATTAGACCTCTGTTACAAATTTTGACTTTTTTGATTTTCACAGAGCTCAAATTTATGTAAAAAATAGATACAATTTGGTCTCAGCAGCTAAGAAGTAATTGGCCGTGAGGTCTCAATGGGGTCAATTAGACCTCTTTTACAAATTTTGACTTTTTTGATTTTCACAGGGCTCAAATTTATGTAAAAAATGGATACAACTTGGTCTCAGCAGCTAAGAAGTACCTGGACGATTTAAATAAAATTTCATACAGTTTATGTACGCAACATAACCTATTCTATGAGGTCTCAATTGGCTCAATTAGACCTCTGTTACAAATTTTGACTTTTTTGATTTTCACAGAGCTCAAATTTATGTAAAAAATGGATACAATTTGGTCTCAGCAGCTAAGAAGTAATTGGCCGTGAAGTCTCATTGGGGTCAATTAGACCTCTTTTACAAATTTTGCCTTTTTTGATTTTCACAGGGCTCAAATTTATGTAAAAAATGGATACAACTTGGTCTTAGCAACTAAGAAGTAACTGGACGATTTGAATGAAATGTCATACAGTTAATGTACGCAACATAACCTATTCTATGAGGTCTCAATGGGCTCAATTAGACCACTATTACCAATTTTGACTTTTTTGATTTTCAAAGAGCTCAAATTCATGTAAAAAATGGATACAATTTGGTCTCAGCAGCTAAGAAGTAATTGGCCGAGAGGTCTCAATGGGGTCAATTAGACCTCTTTTACAAATTTTGCCTTTTTTGATTTTCACAGGGCTCAAATTTATGTAAAAAATGGATACAACTTGGTCTCAGCAGCTAAGAAGTAACTGGACGATTTAAATGAAATTTCATACAGTTTATGTACGCAACATAACCTATTCTATGAGGTCTCAATTGGCTCAATTAGACCTCTGTTACAAATTTTGACTTTTTTGATTTTCACAGAGCTCAAATTTATGTAAAAAATGGATACAATTTGGTCTCAGCAGCTAAGAAGTAATTGGCCGTGAGGTCTCAAAGGGGTCAATTAGACCTCTTTTACAAATTTTGACTTTTTTGATTTTCACAGGGCTTAAATTTATGTAAAAAATGGATACAACTTGGTCTCAGCAGCTAAGAAGTAATTGGACGATTTAAATGAAATGTCATACAGTTAATGTACGCAACATAACCTATTCTATGAGGTCTCAATTGGCTCAATTAGACCTCTGTTACCAATTTTGACTTTTTTGATTTTCAAAGAGCTCAAATTTATGTAAAAAATGGATACAATTTGGTCTCAGCAGCTAAGAAGTAATTGGCCGTGAGGTCTCAATGGGGTCAATTAGACCTCTTTTACAAATTTTGACTTTTTTGATTTTCACAGGGCTCAAATTTATGTAAAAAATGGATACAACTTGGTCTCAGCAGCTAAGAAGTAACTGGACGATTTAAATGAAATTTCATACAGTTTATGTACGCAACATAACCTATTCTATGAGGTCTCAATTGGCTCAATTAGATCTCTGTTACAAATTTTGACTTTTTTGATTTTCACAGAGCTCAAATTTATGTAAAAGATGGATACAATTTGGTCTCAGCAACTATGAATTTTTTTTAGGCTCTGCATAGCCAGTGTGAACTTTTTGTATGATTTGGATTGATTGAGTACCGCATTGATGCTATAACTGAGGTTTCATCCTGTCCCAATGCAAAGTAATATATCTACGATATTTTAATCGCATTCGCGTATGGACTACTGCTGCAGTCTGGGCCTTTTCAAGAGATACGAAACTAACAACAAAAAAAAGCTATCTTTCAAATGTTTGATTTGATAAACATATTTGCAGGGTGCGCGGACCCAGCCACAATATTAATATTAAAATTATTTACTTACGATTTCACCAGCAGTTTGATCATAATTCCAAATCCTTAGTTCGCCTATTATAAATTTCATTCGCCTGATCTGATCATTAGTCATTTCGATAGTCTGCACCAAAAATACCACGTGCAAAATATTATAAAGCACAAATGTATAATGGGTGAGTTCGAAGAATATAAACTCGGTAACTGACCAACCATTTGGTACCACGTAACTAGCAGCATTTAAGTAAAACATGTAACCAAGCAGATTCGACATCTTACTCGTTAAAAATATGAGTATGTACATGGAATAATAACGTTTCATGTCATTCACTAACTTATTGAGTTTAATGTAACGATCCACTAATTGTTCCAGATCATCACTCAGCTTCAGGATAGTGACAATGCTTGTCTTATCATGTGACAAGCTATTAAACGAAATCACAATATTTTTTAGACGTTTGTTACTAATATCTAATAAATTTGTAATTGTTGCCATAATTATAGTAAAGTCATAAACTGTTACCGCTTCAAACAATGCAACTAAATAGTTTGGAATAAGCATATAGTATGATGATGATAACATGGTTAATCTGTCAAAAACTAATCTTATCGTTACAAGCATAAAGGTTATGATTATGCTTGTGTATGCGTAACGTAATTTTAAATTGGAAGTACCAATATTACGAATTAATCGAGCACATTTACGTAGAATATCACTTTGACTACGATAATTAGCTATCCGTGTGTAATATACCGTATTTATATACATAGCTAACACCAATAGTTGAGACATTATAACAAAATTTACCACCGGTAATTTTTTTAACTTTTTTAACACAATTTTTGTTGCCTCATAACCCAGAAATATGACATAATTTAGAATTATAGCAACAAATAACGAATATACTTTACAAAATGTCAATTTTCTTATAAAAATTCGATTTCGTTTGATCGTTATGCAAAAATTAAATTGTCCAAATAGTTGGACTAGAAAAATTATTAGTTTCAGTGTCACCATTTTGAATGAATTTTGTGTACCCGAATGAATTGTAATATTTTATAGTTCATACGCATTAATTAATTTCGGTGATTAATAATTTATAATATAGACACTGGAATTAATCGATCGAAACTAAAAATGTACCTAATCAATAATATTAATGTCAAGGTTGTGTTTTAAACGCGAAAAAGTAAGGAATGATTAGTGCCTTAGGCCTTGCCAGAGACAAGCAGCTAATCTAGTGGAAAATAACAAAATAACTATTAATTATTGAGGGATTTACTTATTTACCGGGATTCAGCAAAAACGTAACAATTAGTGACAACGGTGGGATTGTGAATAATTAAATAATAATGATTGATGGTGGAACAACTTCGTAGACCTATGGAGACTGGCAAAATAAAATAAACGAAAATTTTATTTAATTGTTTACTATTTTGCAAAATGTAGTAGAGAAATTACAAAAAGAATTCAAAAGGGGAAATTCAACAAGTTGATCAAAAATTAGAGACAAAAATCGAGAACAGAAATTTCAACGTCTCAAAAAGAAGGTGTTTGACGTCAAAGTAAACCGAATAATGTTGCAAGTAGTCCAACATGTTAAATTAGTTAAACTAAAGCTTCCAATTTTTGATGAAACACTATTGTTTGGAATAATCAAGTTACGATTTGAAAAAGCGCGGCTACCAGAAATTATTGGCTTTTGAAACTCTACAGATCGTTTCAAAAAATGAGCGTGGTGATTGCTGTTGAGTAATGCAAATGTTGCAGTGTAAATATATGGAGGTGATCATAAGTGAGCACAGTAACAGCATATGCCAAGGAATGAATGGTTAGTGGGTCAACAAATCTCTAATATGCGGACTCTGGATACCAGGCGATCTCCAGTTTTAATCAGCCTTACCCTCGTATATGGATCTCCTCCCTATGGAGGGAAGACCGTTTATTTCTCCAAAACTCGTGGGAACATAATAAAAATGAATAAAATTGAAACAAAAGAGACAGGCACTCTCAAAAAGCCAATAGAAAAACGAATGGTGGCTGAAACCTTAAAGGTGAAGTCACCAACGAAATAAGGGTCTTGCAAGTGGCGGTGCCGACAACCAGTGGAAGCCGAGAGCCTGCCGTAGCAAAAGGGAGCTTAAACCGTAAAGGGCAAGCTATCTTCACAGTAGGTTCGGTAAACACGGCATTGGTACCTAAGCCGAAGACTGGCTCGAAAGTTGTCCCTGATGCAAGGCGGTGGTATAGGAACCGACGCGTGGCACAGAGGATATTAAACATGTTGGCTGCCACCCCTGAGGAGCTGCTAACAAAATAACAGAAGGAATCTCTGGCATGGGCAAAGGTTAACTTCTTTGTCGACAATTCGGTGAGGGCACCAGCAGAGTCAAATAGACAGCGGTTCCAAGACGCATTGGAAGCTTGGGATAGTAAGCGACCTAGAATGCAGGGAGCCCAAGGAGATACTAGGACACACGGGGCAAAACTGTTCAGTGACACTCTTGGTCACTCTTGATAAATGAAGACTAGTGTATAACGCACTAAGCTCCGTTTTCCTATCGATCCTCGCTAGGATCGCTATCGATCCTAGCTAAAGTAGGGGAAGTGTGGGGAGGCGCGAAGCTGGCAGTGGTTGACGAAGCTGGCAGTGGTTGACAGACCAAAGGCACGTGTCTGGCTGTCAATTGAGCCATCCTGTCCGGAAGAAATAATTCGGATAATTCGGGCAAGCAATATTGATCTTACGACGAACAATTGGAAGATCATTAAACAAGAGGAGGCGAAGGGAGGATCTAGGTTGTCCATTTTAGTGGTGAACAAAGAGTCCCTAGCCCCTCTAGCTAAGACAAAGGGAGTAATTGGTTTCGGCTTCGGGTCGATTACCCTAAAGGTATTTAAAAAGGATGAGGTCGCAGCGATTGTGGAAGACCTACCAATGGAAGAGGAACTAAGAGAATAAGCTTCTAACATGCGGGACGTTAGGAGCTCAGCGATGAAGCGATTATCGGCTATGAGTAGTCGCATATCCCTGGACGCGAGAAATGTCGTGTCGAATCGATGGGGGAGGGGGTGACTAAAGAGACAACAAGGAGGAGCTGAAGGGAGCGTCAAGACTGTTATCGAGCCACCAAGGACCGAAAGACAAACCCTGCCGCGAGCGGAGGGTATATAAAGGAAAGTAATTTAATCTGTTTAGCACGGTTCAGATTCATCTTCACCATTCTAAGGCTGCTTCGGCAGCCGTGATCCTCAGACTGACCAAATTAGATGAGGATATAATTCTAGTCCAATAACCCTGGATTAAAAAAAAACAAGATTTGTGGCCTCGGTTTAAAAGAGTATACAATTTTATACTTCTCTAGGTCCGATAAAGTCAGATCTTGCATTTTCGTTAAAAATAACTTGAATATTTTTCATCTTCCACAATATAGTAGTGGTGACGTAACAGTCGGCCTGGAGACGGAAGGCTGTGTATTTTGGCTGATTTCAGCCTACAGGGACCGAGAGACGCAGGTTTCGCCGGATAACCTGGGGGAACTGATACTCGAAGGGGAGCGGGAAAAGATGGGCTGTGGACAACGTCTAGTGGGGTATCATTGGCGGTCCTGTTGGAAACCCATTCCCCAGGTAGTGTGGATGTGTCGACGGAGCTTGGTAGGAATAGCGAAAATTAATCGTCGAGCTGCCCGGAGGAAATCGTGTGCAAAAACCGGATCCTATGGGCACTAAATGGCTTTAGCCCCTATAAATCGGCAGGCCTGGACGGTAGCATTCCAGTGGAATTGCAAAAACACTCATCGAGCATTCTCCCATGGCTGGAGGTGATCTTCAGGGGGTGTTTAAAGCTGAATTATATGCCCAGGAAATGGACGGAGGTTAGGGTGATTTTATCCCGAAAACGGGGAAGAATTAACAGGCCTACCCAAAGGACCTAAGACCTATAACTCTTTCATCCTTTCTGTTGAAAACATTGGAAAGACTGATTGACGTGTACATTCGTGCAAAAATAAAACCCAGTAATTGGGCGACGACTTCTCAGCATGCGTACTGGAAAGGAAGATCTGTGGACGCGGCTCTGCATTCACTGGTGCGAACAAATGAGAAATCAATCCACTCAAAAGAGTACTGTATGGTAGCCTTCCTCGATATAGAGGGCGCCTTTAATAATGCCAGGTTGGAAGCAGTTCAGGAAGGACTGTCTTTCATAGATGTGGACTACCCCTTAAGGAGCTTGATACATCAGATGCTAGAGTGCAGGATTGTTAACGCAGAGATAGGGGAATTTACCATTAGGAGGCGAGTAGTTAGAGGAACTCCGCAAAGTGGTGTCCTATAACCTCTTTTCTGGAACATAGTAATCAATGGGCTAATTTGGAACTAGAGAGGGAGGGAATAGGGGTGATAGCGTATGCAGAAGACGTAGCGATCGTGAAAGGTAACTAAGCACAATTAGGGAAGTCATGCAACACGCTCTTAATCATTACAAAGTGGGCTAGCAAATGTGGGCTGGGTATAAATCCATCCAAAACAGAGCTTGTACTCTTCACCAAGAAATATAATATTCCGATAGTCGCCCCTTCTACCTTAAAAAGCACGGCACTGGCCTTTACTGATAAGGTAAGATTTCTGGGCATAATTTTGTACAGTAGGCTAAATTGGAAGCCCAATATTTTAGTGAGAGGCTATGCTTTACCTTCTTTCTGTCGATATCTTTGGTAAGCAGAGAGCGGCAACTACGGCTGCACGAATTTGTGCCGTGTTTGAGTGGAAATATCTATAGACGGGCCACTTGACTATTGGCAGTTCGCTAAACGAGGACTTGGCGAATAGTGACTACACAATACCGATTGTATGCTTTGAAAAAGGCTTCCAGACCCTTATCCGCTCAAGGGAATCCTGGGAGAACAGGTCAACAGCGGAAACTGGAAGTATACAATTCTACACTGACGGCTCCGAACTAGACGGCAAAGTCGGAACTGGAGTATATTGTGACAAATTAAATGTAAATATATCCGTTCGTCTTCCTGATCACTGCAGTATGTACCAGGCAGAGGTGGTAGCGATTGAGGAAGCGCTGACTTGGTTGATGCATAATGTCATATCCACAAGGGATATAACAATATATGTGGACAGTCAGGCGACAATCAAATCGCTGGAATCAGTTTCTCTGACGTCCGCGGTGGCATTGAAATGCCGCTCATCTCTTAACGAGATGAGTGAGCATCTCAATATCTAGATAGTCTGGGTCCCCGGTCACTTGGACATTCTAGGGAACTGTAGGTCTGACGAACTGGCAAGGAAAGATACAACTCTCCAATTGAAACCCGAAAGGGCAAATCTGGGGAGGCCTATAGAAGAGGTGGAATAACACCATAACATGCAATGCAGCGCGGCAAGTCTCGCCGAAACTGGACTTGAAGCATTCCAAAACGCTACGATCTCTACGTAGACCTGACTTAAGTATAGTCGTGGGGATGCTCACAGGACACTACCTCATTGGAGAGCATGCGAGGAGGCTTGTGTCAATGGTAAATGACTTCTGTAGAAGCTGTAAGGATGAGGAAGAGGAAGAGACTGTGAGCCACTTCCTCTGCTCATGCCCGACGCTAGCTTACAGGAGGTACAAACATCTGGGCAAGTATTGTTTCGACAGCCTTATGGAACTCGGGAACTGCAATGTGCGAGATATCTTAAACGACATAAGTAGCTCTGAATGGTTCTAATGAAGGTGAAAGGGGAGTTGGATCCTTTGGTATCACAATGGACCGTCACCGGTCTAAGTGTGCGTTAGCAGCCACTCTAACCTAACCTAACCTAGTGTTGGTGTCTTAAACACTTAGGTTTTGAAGTTTATGCTGAACTTCTATAGGGACATGATTTTGCTAGTCGAAAACTATAGTGTAATGATACGCAAGGTCGATGATGCAGAACAACGTATACTTATATAATGATAACACAGTAATCCAATACATATAGATACAGAAGTGTAATAATCATTCCATCACATGTAGAATCTTCTGCGAAGGTAAATAGTTTGAGAAGTTCTAATATATTGATACTCACTTTCGTGAAGCTTTAGTATGGTATGTAGTCCGTTAACCATTCAAGAAATATCTCATCGAAGGCGTTTTGAGTATCCCTCGTCAAATCGCCATACAACAGCTTTATTACTTGACGTATGATTTACAACAAGTGTTTTAACGATTAGATTGAGTATAATTTGATTTTTGGGCTAAAAGACTTTTAACTGGGTTTAGTGAGGACATAAACCATTATTTAAAAATTCTTTTTTTTCGGGATATTATTTTCGCGCTAACTGTGGTTGGGCTAACTTACGCACATCGACCCAAACAACCAACCATTTGAACAGTAAAATTATCGATTATGTTATGTATTGTGTTCATAATTATTTTACAAATTATCGCTGATTACAAAAGTGTGTTACCAGAAACAATTTTTTTTCTACGTTAATTTGCCTTAGTTGGATTGAATCATCGATAAACTGTTCAATATTTTTAGCTCAATATTTGTCCATCATTCAATTTGTTTTCAATTCAGCACAAATATAAGCAAATTGTTTTTGTAGAAAATTCATTTCTCTTTCGATAGTGCACTCTTTGATTCGGAAACGAAACTTAGATTTGTAGTTTTTTGCTATTCACTACTAGGTACCGCTGCTTGGTCGTTTTTTTATTTGTGTACAAATTTTTTTAGAAGAAACTCAAGCAGGTCGATCATTGATAAATAAGATTTGGTGTTTGCAGTTTAGTTCTAATCTAGAATAAAACGATAATGATAAAAAAAACCGTTAAAAGCTTTAAAATTACTTTTCGGAATTATCTAATCTCTCATTTAATCAAAACAGAAATTTGCCAGAAAGTCAATCCCAATAATCAAAGGGACGCTAAATGCAATCAATACTAGGTTCGGTTGGATAATTTCTGGGCCAACCCAAATAGACATCATGCATCACGTCCGAAAGGTTCACAGTGGTAAATGATGATTGAATCGAAAATGAACCGATTTCGGGGTGTCAGACGAGTTTCGAATGGACTATATGCGTTGCAAATACGAATTGCGAGAACTGTATAACAAGTTCATGACGGATTACCACACTATGGGCTACATGGACTACCCAATTACGCGGCAGTAAAAAAAAACACCTGAATCAACACAGATCCGAGTGTTTTTAGATGCGTCAATGCACTTCGATAGTAGAAAAAATTTAACATCTACAGATACAACTAATCTATTTACTGCACAAAGGCGAAATGGAGATGGGGAAGTGGGTCAGTAATCATTCAGATATCTTAGAAGAAATTTCGAAAGTTAGAAGGAAACTATAAGCGACAATTCTTGTTCTAAATGTCAAGAAATTTGACCCAATAGCATGGCTAACACCACGCACGTGCAGTGTTAGCTGCATAATCATGTATTCGAGTTTATGGACGGACGCGATCGATTTAAAATATAACTGAGAGCCATTCAGCTCAAGCAAATTCCGCTATACATCCAATATTTCAAATTCGATTACAAATTCGAGCTTCTTGGTTCTGCGACACCTCGAAGCCTTCATACGCCACAATAGTGTATAGAAAAACCATCGCACTCACAGAAAAGTGGTAGTTCCGCTTCTAACAGTGAACCCAAGGTTATGCCGACTAAGAAGAAGCTGATCCCAATTAAAGAATTACGTGGTGCCTTACTATAAAGCCGACTAATCCAACAGATCATTAAGGCAGCGGAGGCAAACATGAGTAACGTCACGTTGTGGTTCGATTCAACCATCACACTTGCATGGATACGAAAACGTCCATCAACCTGGAAAATATTTGTGACACATCGAGTAGCTGAGATCCAAACCAACACAAATATGCACTCATTGAAGCACATCCGAACTGAAAATATTCCAGCAGATTTTGAAAGTCACGGAGTTATTTTGAAAAAATTAGCAACAATGGATATCAGGTGGAACGGGCCTCTGTGGTTACTTAACTGTGAACAAGAGCAGGATAATATGCAGGATTTTAGTCCAAGCAGTACAACATTCAGAATTCAAAGAAGAACAAACCGCACTGGACAAAACAAAGAATAGCTATAGTTGTAGATCTGATAAATAATTCGCAGTTATCCTAAGAAGAGCAACATCCTTTGATGCTACTGAACAAAAGTTAGCTCACAAAAATTATATTGAATTGGGGTCATTGAGAAACGTTACATATCTACATGATAAGAGATCTTCCGAACTCTCGAATAACTACATCAAGGCCATTTACCTATAAGGGAGGTGACTACGTGGGACCCATAAATATCCAGGTGAGCAAAGGTTATGGAATAAAATCATATAAAGGCTTAATGTGAATTTTCATCAGCCTCACCACGAAGGCTCCACAATCACTAGCGTTGTAGACCCTGGGGCACTTTTTATCACGTGGTGGATCTGTTGACATTCACAAACAGCTTGGTGTGGTCTATTTAAATAAGGAACTGAGATATTTCTAAAAACATTTAAAGTTTTTGGTCTCATTCCATTCACTCTCACCTTCTCCTAAAAAATCGATAATTCAATGTCTCAATTACCACGAATAAAGAACAACACCATAAAGACCGACCGAACATAATTTATTTTCACTAACTTTTCCTTATACACAATAGTTAGTTTTCCTGCCGGTCTAACATTGGAAAATTTTCCTTTTTGTTTTTCGTTTGTTTGTAATTGAGACTATAAACAAATAGGAAAACTAAGACATGAAAATGAATTTTACCGGAAGGAAAACCTATTGTGTGCATCGTATACGTACAACAACAATTCGATATCGTTTGCTCTTACTGTGTTAAACGTTCGTAAACACACACACACGCACAGACACAAACATAGACACCACAAAGAGTAGAAAAAGGACGAATAGAGAAATTTGACTTTATCATCATCAAATTAAATTAGGACTGTTTTTTTTTTGATTACATTTCACCCAGCTGGATATTTTCTTATTTATTTTCCGGATTTGTAATATATCTGCTACCAATTTTACAAAGTTTTGATTCCGTTTTGTTTCTTCGTGCAATACAATTTGAAGGGGTGCCCGTTCACCAGAGCATATCAAAGACAACATATCTCATTATCACATTTACTAATCTGACATTTATAAATTGTTTGTGTTCGAAATTTAATTTAATCGATTTACAAATTCTAATCGGGTCTAATTTGTTTCTGATCTGATTAAAAATTTGTGTGTACAGTACATATATGATAATCGGGTTTTATAGGCCATTGCTAGTCCTTATCGTATCGACAATATAGATATAATGGTCTGGATCGTTTATTGTATAAAGTGGCAGTGTGCTTTAAGATAACTTGTTAAGTAACGTTAATCATTGCATTTGGGACCAAGATATATTATGCGACATCAATGGTCGTATAGCGATTGATTTGAAACTTGCTTATGACGCCGCAGTTCCAAGGTTGCCGTTGATTGATCAATGTTAAATTTTCGGTATGTGACAAGTAACTATTACGGCATTTAGACAAGAATATTTCGGCATATTTAATGATCCCAAAATTCATAAAATTCATGTTGGTGAGCCTGTTAAAATTGTGGAATATTTAGGAAAATTGAATGATCCGAAAATTCATAAAATTCATGATGGCTAGCTGTCAAAATTATGGAATATTTCGGAAAATTATTCCAAAATTCATACAATTCATGATGGTTAACCTGTCAAAATTGAGAATTTTTCAGAAAATTAAATGATCCGAAAATTCATAAAATTCATAAAATTCATAAAATTCATAAAATTCATAAAATTCATAAAATTCATAAAATTCATAAAATTCATAAAATTCGTAAAATTCATAAAATTCATAAAACTCATAAAATTCATAAAATTCATAAAATTCATAAAATTCATAAAATTCATAAAATTCATAAAATTCATAAAATTCATAAAATTCATAAAATTCATAAAATTCATAAAATTCACAAAATTCATAAAATTCATAAAATTCATGATGGTTAGTCTTTCAAAAATGTGGAAAATTTCGGAAAATTAAATGATTCCAAAATTTCATAAAATTCAAGATGGTAAAATTTTTCGAAAAATTATATGATCCCAAAATTCATAAAATTCAGGGTGGTTAGCCTGTCAAATTTGGGAATATTTCGGAATATTTAATGATTCCAAAATTCATAAAATTCATGATGGTTAGCCTGTCAAAATTTTGGAATATTTCGGAAAGTTAAGTGATCCCAAAATTCATAAAATCCATTATTAACCTGTCAAAATTGTGGAATATTTTGGAATATTTAATAATCCCAAAATTCATAAAATTCATGATGGTTAGCCTGTCAAAATTTTGGAATATTTCGCAATATTTAATGATTCCAAAATTCATAAAATTCATGATGGTTAACCTGACAAAATTGTGGAATATTTCGGAACGTTAAAATGTTTCAAAAATTCATAAAATTCTTGATTTGCTGTCAAAATTTTGAAAAATTTCGGAAAATTAAATAATTCCAAAATTCAAAAAATTCATCATGGTTAACCTGTCAAAATTGTGGAATATTTCGGAAAGTTAAAATGTTCCAAAAAATTCATAAAATTCATGATTGTTAGCCTGTTGAAATTGTACAATATTTCGGAAAATTAAACAATTTCAAAATTCAAAAAATTCATGATGTTAGGCCTGTCATAATTGTGGAATATTTCGAAAAATTAAATGACTCAAAATTCAAAAATTTCATGATTAGCCTGTCTAAATTCTGGAATATTTCTAAAATTTTAAAAATTCAAAAAATTCGTATAAATCATGATGGTTAGCCTTTCAAAATTTTGGAAAATTACGGAATGTTTAATGATTCTAATATTCATAAAAGTCATGATGGGTAGCCTGTCAAAATCGGGGAATATTTCGGAAAACTAAAAAATTCTAAAAATTAATAAAACTCATGATGGTTAGTTAGTTAACCTGTCAAAAATTTGGAATATGTCAGAAAATTTAAATGTCCCTGCAATCAAATTATTTAGAAGTGAGCATTATGACAGGTCAATTTAACTTAATGGATTACCAAACAGACTTCTCTGATCTTCATTAAAGAGTTCTTTTCACAATTCAATCATTAGACATAAACTCTTACAATAATATATACAACCTGTAGAACCCAGTTAAGTTAAATTTTGAGGTAAAAGCATGAAAGCCTCACATCAACAAAAGAAATGATCAACTATGTCCAGAAGTTACCTCTTCCTCAAGGTAAGCGGTTTAACTCTCTAAATTAAAATGAAATACATATAAGTGTTTCTTGATTCAACTATACACAACTTTGTTTAGCCCCCATGCGTCAGTGGCTAATAATTTGTTTTTATACTGTATAAATATTGAGTATAATCGATTCAACCAAACACCCACTTGTCAGATCAGTTAAACCATAATTGACGAGTAAAGAAAATTATGATAAAATCGGTCTCATACACCCATCGACAGTCATACTGAAAAAAATTTGAGTGAGTGCCGAGTGGTGAAAAAATGAATAAAAATTCCATAATATTTCTACTAACTATAGCCAAAATTTGTGGTCTCTTCAATTTTAAAATTCGCCAACATAAAAACTCCATTTACATCTATAAATCAAAATCGAAACTTAACCGAATTTATCCGTTGATACTAGTGACCGCATTAATTGTCCACTTAGTGCAAGATGGCTATTATTTGTTGCGAAGAAATCTTGGAACACCTACAACCATTTCGTACATAATACATTACGCCTTTCTACTCATCGAACTAAGTCTTATCTACTTCAACAAAATTTGGAAATACAATCGGCAGTTTAGGCTTATGCGAGATTTTGTAACATTTTTAAACTACTTCAACACGAAGTATTTCAAATTCGAAACGAATTTATTTCCGAACATGAAAATCGGTAAAAAATGTAAAAAACTGTTTAACGCCAACATTTTTGGGATTGGCATATTGCTAACGGTTTTATTTGGTTCTACTTGCTACCAGCACGGAACGTGTTTTAACGCAGCTTTGACGTTCGGTCGTATTTATTTAGAATTCATTGTCCTCTACGATTTTTTAATTATTCTAATGGGATTTACAATCCAAATCAATTACCTAAATAAAGAATTAAGGACCAGACTTAAATTTAATAAAAATTGTGAATTAAATGCGTTTCTACGCGATTTAGCCTGGATGTTCGGTAAAATTAATAAAATCATAGTCGAAATGAACGATTTGTATTCAAATCAATTTTTAATAATTTTAATTTCAAAATTATTTAAAATTCCAAATCGAATTTTTGTTGCATACATGTATATCGGGATGTACGCTAAAACGGATGCTGAACGTATGGCTGCCATTAAATTTCATTCGTTTAATGGCACTTGTAACATTTTGTACAATGCAATGCATCTGCATATGATATTATGGTTTTTGGCCTTGTTTCATGGCCAGATTGATAAAACCAAAATGTTGTTGAATGAACTGAGAGGAATCTGTATCGATGATGTTTTGGGAAGTACGGTAAGGGCAATTGCCAGCAAAGTGGATGGAAGTTAATTAATTTGTAAAAATTTTATTATTGCAGTTAAATCGATTTCGGAACCTGTTGGAACATCTTAATTTTAACATAGCACCATATCAGTTGCTAATTGTTAACCGGGAGTTGATTGTAATGGTAAAATGTTTTTTGAATTGGTTTAGTTCCGTACGAATCTCAATATTCTTTTTATATTCTTAGATGACGGCCTATTCTATTAACATGTTGCTGTTATTGTTACAGTTCCAGGGGAGTACTTCTTGTGATCAGTGTTAAAGATATTTGTGACTAATTTTGATAATATTTTAATAAAAAGAAACACTTGCAACTCATTCTTTATGGAAAAAACTCAATTTGAGCTTACGTTCAGATTTTACACACTAAAGTTCATTGCATTCAGAGGACATGTCATCCTTTTGGCCCACACTAGTTGAAGGACCAATTTTAAAAATTTAAGAAAGAAGACCTTGCTTAAAACGAGTCTAGAACAAATTTAAGCGATGAACCTATAAACCACTTTTTGGATCAACGGAGGTCTAAAGAGCGAATTCGTTTTAATATTAGTTTTAAAAGGCATATCCAGCCATTGGCCTTGACCATAATCAGTTGGTTGTGATAGCAACAAAGTCTGCTTAGCTTCAAAAATTGAACCTTCCTAAATTTTTGGCAATCTACGATGATTGGTAGAACTTTAGAAATGAAATCCGTTGCTTGAGCAGCCCTGGGACGAGAACAAGTGTTTGATATGCCAGACTTATACCATGTTTTGTCCGGCAGAAGCAGGACTTGTTTGTTATGTCCTAAGAACAAGCACTCAACCAGCAATTGCAGTGATTTTACTTGGAAATAATGTCGAAAATTTCTTCACACTATTTGGAAACTCAAGAACCGGTCTTGTAAGTAGCGTGGATGAAATGTCAATTCGTTCGCTGTATAATTTGAACAATTTGGTAAGGTCGTTTTAGGAAATTTTCGTATCCGTTTACTGACTTGACATTGAGACGCATTAACCATTTCTAAAGGTGAAAAACGACTTATCGATTATCTAAGATGAGGGCCAGTTGTTCGCAGTTCATTAGTGAGTATCTGAAGTTGAAGCATTTGGAGCTTGTCGATAATTTGATCCCACAAATCCTCATTTTTTCTTGCTGCATCAGTGCGACATTCGTGTCTTTGAATGACTTTTTTCTGATATTTTTTTGGTATGTTTTGACTAGTGATATCGCTAAATCAAAGTTGCTGCATTGGATCGAAATTTTTAACTTTACTAGTTTTGTCTCAACCGAGACGATCGTCTTGAAATTCTACAACTTTTTACCGCAACATATGGTACGGCCACTGGAGTATATTTAGCTATTAAGACCCGGCTTCGATTGGTAGTGGACGAAAAAAAACGATTTTCAAATGCTCCATGCAATTTTCTACGAGGATGATATTATGTTAGCAGCGAGTTTTATATAGAATCGTTTTAGAGATTTGAAACCAAATCATGAATTTTTTGAAGACGGAAGGTTTCTCTAATCAAAATTATGTTCAGTGGTTTTTCATTTGACAGCACTGTCTGAGCGAAATTTTGTTTATTGTTTTATTAATTTTGCTTTGTTGATGGTTGGTCCGATGAGATATACAAAAAAAGATTATCTATATGGTTCGTTGTCCTGGATAGGCAGCACCGAAATTCCATTGATAACTCGCTTAAATTCTCCGTGATAAGTTGGCACTCTGATGATCCTGATAGTTCTTTGATCGTCTGGAACCATTTTATGGACTCAACATACTAAATTAATGGTGATGGCAAATCATCGCGGAGAAGTCCCACCATCCCTTCATTTACATCTTCCTTGTGGTTGTTCCAATGTAACCGTTTAATAATTATTTGCAAGCCATCAGCGGTCGTATCTGCTTCCCCAATGACGTTACGGATGAATCGTTTTATTAATTTAATAAGGACTTCCCAGAGCCTTCCAAAATTGGGTAAAACATTATTCGATGCAAGCATTGGCGTATGGTTATTGTATTACGTCAGTGACAGTTGTCGGCATATCCAGCACTTTTTTCAATCGATTGATTTAGTTTTGGTGACCATACCTTGATCAGCGATGAATCTTTTGAGAGAGCGAATAAACGCTTCAGTTGATAGATCCAAGACAAATTTTAAATGCACTACTTTTGTGATCCTGCATACGAATAAAGTAACATAAATCTTTTTCCCACCTTGCATCGTATATGGTGATGAATGAGCAATGGGTCTGCGAACAACAAACTCCTCGACTAAACGACTAGTGATAGATCTTCTGGATAAGTTGGTTACGGTGTCAGCATGTAAACCAAGGCCAATTTATTCCAATACCAGCAATTTACGATTATTCTTCAATAGCAAAGGCACTATCAATTGATTGGGAACTACAACCATCACCACAGATCAACGACAGTAATGACGTTATTAATTTGAAATGGTTAGTAGTTCAATGGCGTTAAAATTATAAAAGAATTACTAAATTCTCTCAGCAACGTTGCAGTATTAGTTGAGGTTAACCAACAAAAAACTTACTCAGGATTTGCTTCTTTTCAGGACTTATTTAATGTGGCGGTAGCCAATAATCTCAAAATTTCAACGGCATGCAAGTCACAATACCTTAAAAGGATTTTTAAAGACGAGACTATTCCGTTATTGCATCACTTTGATCTAACTGAAGCGAATTATGATGATGTTTGTTACCACGATGTTACTGAAACTATTTATTGATCAATCATCAATAACACGCAGTCTTCGGCAAAGTCACTCCACCATATGCGAGATGTTTCTGATGAAGTATTGCGTTGGTTGAAAGTGCTAGGTTAGAAACTGTGGAACGCGACCCATAGCAAAACACAATACTACTTTGCACTAGTATATGTACGAAAGGCACAAACCAGCGATAATGGTCTACAAGCTGATATTTTTCCAAGTACTTCATCATCTAAAGAGCCAAAAATGGGGTCGTTAAATGTTGCACATGCTGCTACAGTTTAACGATATAAGGCCGGCGGATGGATATTATCAGAGGAAACCACTAAAGTTGGTAATCAAATGTCGAGTGTAAGTGTTAGTCTAGGTTTATATGTAGATGGAGCACTTCAGCAATTTAGGGAAATTCAGGAACTTCTAAACTGTACCCCATTTTCAACGAAAGAAAACGAATGCGAGAAGCATTTCAAAGTAAATATTTTGCAACACCCTTCAGAAAGGTTTATTGTGAAATTGTCATTTAAAAAACAATTTGAACCATTGGAGAATTCGATAGTTATAGCTAAAAAACGGTACTTCAATTTAGAGTAAAAATGCATGCGAGAGGCTAAATTGAAATCACGTTGGAGCACTTAACGAAAATTTCAAACTCAAGAATAAACTGCATGATGACAATGGGTTTCTAACTGCCACATCACGCTGTCATGAAAAATGTAAGCACAACAATAAAAATGCGTGTTGTATGATAACTAATGGCAGTTCACTAAATGATGAACTCATGGTTGGGCCGTCTATTTAACCCACTCTATGGACGACGTAGTGAATTTTCGATACAACAAATTTGCGATCACAGCTGATATCGAAAAAATGTAGAGACAAATCATGGTAGCCGAAGAAGACCAAGAATACCAACGAATATTATGGCGGGAAGTTGTGATATTTGGGATGTCTAGTTCAGCGTTTTTCTGCAAACAGCATTAGATTTTAAAGAAGAGTATCCACTGATTGCTGACGAAATCAATAATAAATTTTACATAGACGACTACCTATCCGGTGCTAATACGATCAAAGAAGCGGAATTTTTAAAAGACAAGTTGACTTATTTACTGCAACTCCGAGGATTCAATTTGCGAAAATGGAGATCTTATGCTTCTGAATTGCATGATCTTGTATACGAGAAGGGTAAATCATTGGGTTTCATCGAAAACGTGAATTTCACCACAAAAATGTTGGGCCTTCAATGGAATTCCCAAGACGATCAATTATATTTTACCGTAAACCTGCCTAAAGAAAATGTATCGACAAAGCGAACATTAATTCCAAACGCATCGAAGGTTTTTGATCTGCTTGGCCTCTTATCCATCGAGTATAATTGCCAAGATGCAGTACCAAAAACTGTGGATGAGAAATTTGGATTGGAACGATAAGCTGCCAAACGATATCGATCGTTTAGCATGGTTGTCAGACCACCCTATTAAATGAAAAACGTTTGTGGCCAACCGAGTATCGGGTATACAAGAGCTACTCTCACGAAATCATTGGCATCATGTCAGGTACCTACCTTCTAAATTAATCCAACTCCATCAATGGTGACATGGACCTTTATGGTTAATTGAACCTGAGCAATATTAGCCAGTTACAACTCTAGAAGTTTGTTATGATGATACAATTTGTGAGATGAGAAATAAATCGTCATCCATTCCATTGTATCATGTAAATTGTTCAAAACGCAAAAGCATATATGAAGCAGTATTAAGTAGAACATTTTCCTTCAGCAAGGCCATATCCATAATAAGTTTACTGTCCATAGATTTATTGAAAACGCGAAACTCAAGAAGAGTGCACGAAACTGCACAGCGATAACCTGTAAGGCGATTACACAGGCTACTAATAATGTAAATAAAGCCTAATAATAAGTATACAGATGAAAGAATACGCAAGCGATATAAAATTACTACCGAGCAATTGGTGCAGTGGTTAAAGCTGCGGTGTTTGGGACGGGAGGTACCGGATTCGAATCCCAATGGGGGAGGGTTACAAAAGGTTGTTTTCATCACCTAATTACGATCGGTGATGACGAAGAACACAACTATGACCCCCTGTTGGAGTGCAGAACCCATGGGCCGAACTATCGTCCATGTCAGTACAGGCTGACTGGAGCAAAGCAATGTGCAGATGGATTTAAACGAACCTGTATTCGTGCGTCCTCGATTTGGCTGGTGACGGCGTAAGGTAGGACGTTAAAAATTAACCGCAAAAGAGTTGGAAGAGCTTCGGCCCCAGAAAAGATCGCAGAGTTCAAACACAAAAAAAATATAAAATTACTGGCCAAGAAGGAAAAATTTGCTACACCTTTTTTGATTGTACGGTTTGTTATGCGTTGGGGTAGACTAAAGAATACAGCGAATTCTTGTGATTTTAAATACCCGATCATTCTACCAAACTCCATCATCCTAATAGAATGATTATTTCCTTTATCCACATAAAATATCTCCATAAGCGAAGCAGCTTATGGGTGATTTACCATCCGTTCAAGTGACACCGGCAAGACCATTTTCCAAATGCGCGGGGTAGATTACGTAGGACCTATTGTTTTGGCTAGTAAGCGAATTTTGTTTACACGGTCGCCAAAGCGATTCGCATAAAAGTGGTTACTGATCTACCCAATACGCCGAGTCATATATATTCAGACAATGGGGCGAATATCATTGGAGCAAATCGACAGCTTAAAGAGCTATTTAAATTTAATAATTCAAAAGTAATGATTTGGTTATTACAGAGTTGTGCACTTATAATGAAATAAATTGGCATCATATATCTCCATCTGCACCACATTTCGGCGGTTTATGGGAAGTTGCTGTTAAGTCCGTTAAAACTCATCTAAACCGAGTAACTGGTAACTGTCATCTAACATTTGAAGAAATGTCTACATTACTAAGCCAAATAGAAGGTGTTTTGAACTCCAAACCATTATGTCCGATGTCCGAAGAAATGGCTACATCTCGATTATCTCGATGGTAGCAAGTCAATCAACGATTTCAAAATTTCTAGAAACGATTCCATAAAGATTTCTTGAACAACCTGCAACAAAAAGGTAAATGGAAAACACCTGAAGATGATTTCAAAACTGGTGATTTAAAGTTTTAATCAAAAAGTATAAGTTACCTACGTGTAAATGGGCTATAAGCAAAATAGTTGAAACGCATCCAGACAAAAAATGGATTAATTAGAAGTATTACCAACAAAACTGCGTCCAACACTTTAAAAAACCAATTACCGAATTATTGAATAATATTTTAGCTGGCGGAATAATATCATTCGTCAACGGCTGGGACTATGTTTACGACCAACTGCATTTTTTGGATGTTTCGAGTATTACTCGAAAATGAAAAAATGTCATAATTTTGTATACCATCAAGCTACCATCAAGTTATACCATGATGGTATAACTTGATGAAAGACATTATAGCAATGTTTTGTTGTTTGCGAGTCTTCACTAGCAAACTGTTAATAATAATTATGAAACTTGCAATCTTTTCTGGGGCCGAAGCTCTCCCAATTCTTTCGCGGTTAATATTTAACGTCCTACTTTAGGCCGTCACCAGCCACATTGAGGACGCACGAATACAGGTTCGATTTTAAATCCATCTACACATTGCATTGCTCCAGTCAGCCTGTACTGACATGGACGATGGTTCGGCTCATGGGTTCTGCACTCCAACAGGGGGTCATAGTTGTGTTCTTCGGCATCACCGATCGTAATCAGGTGATGAAAAATCCCTTTTGCAGCCCTCCCCCGTTGGGATTCGAACCCGGTACCTCCCGTCCCAAACACCGCAGCTTTAACCACTGCGCCAATTGCTCGGTCATAATAATTATAGTATAACTTAATATTAATGGCAGGTGGAGAGCCTATATGTCACCCTGTCCAATCAATTTAAACTAATTATGTGTTAATAGATGGTCAAAACATATATTTTGTTGATCATTATACAAAATCGAAAATATGAAGTAAACAACAACAAAACATGTGAAATCTGATCTCCGGTACTTATCAACTTTAACCAGAATTAAAGAAAATGACATCAGGGTCATATAACCACCTTATAGCTAAAATATTTTCACATCAATTCTTAAAGATCTAATTTCAACATCACGCGAGTCGTTAATTTTCGGTTACATTTGAAACCCAATAATTTATGATAATTTACAGTACGTGCGCTCTAATTATTTTACTCAAGGTAAATTTTTTCACCGAGTTATTTGAACAACGTTGTCATTGTCTAAATATGATAGCTTCAATAGCGCCAATAAATATAAATAAATCGGCACAAAACTTTTATTTTTTTTGTTGTTGTTGTTCTGTTGTTCATCTGTTGTTGTCGTATATTTTTAGCTACATATTTTCCTCTAAAACAGCCGAAACGTATTCATATTACGTTAGGACACCATATACACTATACAGTATAGTTATCGTCACTGTATATATCACAAATATATATATTTATAAGCTTAAGTGTGACGTGTCTTAATATATAATACGAATTTTTGTTAGATAACAGTAAATCTAATTTTCGTAAATTATTGAGTAACACAGATTATTTCAATCTAAGACCAAATTGAGGTTAGACGACGACGTCTTGAAATATTTTATTATTCACCATATAACAAAATGATTAAGACGATAGAACATTTATAAATTGTATAAAGTCGAAAAAAGAAAAGAGAAAAAAAAAATTGCAATTTTATTGGCATCCAGCCAATTTGGACAGTGGCCATTAAAGGTAACGATGCGAAATGGAATTTCATACTGAAACAAAAAATGAAAAATCTATGCTTTGTGTAATTTATTAGAAAAGTAATGCTGTCGTCGACAATGTCAATGGAAGCACATACACATAATGCATTACATAAATGGTTCAAATATTACTCGCATAATAGGCCAATTCAACGATAATATTGGCGAGTAAATAAATCAACCGATTTCAACAATTTTCTGATTTCGAAATTTTTTTTTGTTTTGTTTTAAAATTTTTTAATACAGTGAATGCTAAGTGGTTCAATTCATTGAAATGACAATTTTATTTCGAATTAATAGTGCTGTTGGCGCCAACATTGACATCTGGTCGTTGGCATCATGTGACATCTGGTGGCGAGCACATCGCGTCAATAATTTACAAGATGGCGTATTTTGAGTTTTTCATTCTTTTACTTTCGTACATCGCTGAAATAGGATCAAGCCATACTATCGAGAAGTGAAACAACACGGAAGCTTCACATTCATATCATTTTGTGAATTTATAAAGGTCTACAACACGCGGAAGTAAGGTCAATGTTAGAAGGTCAATTCGAGTAAAGTAGGCCTTCAAAGGGCTCAGCCGAAACGCCGAAGTCACAGTGGAGACTATCAAGGCCCAAAAGGCTCATCTGGAGCAACAGAAAAAGGGATATTGGTGCTGAAGTATAGGAAGAAAAATTCGGCAGTCAAGAACAGACTGAGGAGTTTTATTTCGTCGCGAGCTCAAACCTCCTAACATCTTATTGAGACAACATCTTAAGGCGACTTCAACACAAGACGCTATTGCGAGTTCAGTCGATGCTACCACTCCACATCAATCAATCGAGATTTAGCGACCACAAACCAAGGTACCAGCCTTCGATGGAAATACGGAAATTGGACGGAATTCGAAAGTTTGTTTACCGATTTGATCGACCAAAATTAAAATTTGACAGATTCTCAGAAGCTTCATTACCTGAAGGCAAATCTAACCGCTGAAGCTACTATCCTATTGAGACATGTCTAAATCAGTAATGCTAACTACAAAGAAGTATGGGAGACCCTCACAAATCGGTATAAACATCGACGTTGCACCATCGACACGCACCTCCATCGATCCTGCAGTATGCCCTCCGCCCTTTATGAATCAGCAACTGGATTGAGGAGCATCATCGATACTTCTACAGGCACTCTTTAAAGTCTGAAGATTTTAACAGTTCCGGTAACCAGCTGGGATATCATTCTTTTCCACATCATCGTCGACAAACTCGATCCCGAAACTCATCGTCAATGTGAATTGGTACTTACTTGATAGATGTCTGCTGATCGAAGTGTTACTCGCAACAGCAGGTGGGGTAATCTCAACCGAAAACCAAGACTTCACCATTCGAGCTCTGCTTGACTCAGTGAATCGTATTTCGGAAAGCACCACTACTCGGATTGGTTTAAAACGGAAACCAGCTTCGATCTCAATCAATGGGATCGGTGTCTAGGAAGCAGCCAAATCACAATCAGTTGTCGAATTTATTCTTAAATCACGTGTTGATTCAAGATTTTTGATATCCATCACAGTTGCAGTCGTCCAAAGGATAATCGGCCTCTTACCATCGCAATACATCGAATTACAATAGATGGAAACATCTAGATGAACTACAATTGGCTGATGAGGATCAACTGCCCTCACAAAATTGACGTGTTGGTTGGGGCAGATGTTCTAGGAATGCTGTATATGAATGGATGTATAAAATTTTTCAACGGGTCCCCATTCGCATGAGAAACAAAATTGGAACAAAATTCAATGTGAAAAGCATTTCCAATCGACGCATTCGAGAACCAAGGAAGGTAGATATCCCGTGCAACTCCCATTTGTTGATCAATTATTGCCGTTTGGAACATCTCGACAAGACACAATCATGTGGCTGAAGCAAATGGAATGCCGTAATTACTTATTGACTATCGAGATTTCATGCAAGCCTATCACGAGCAAAATCCCATGGGGGTAGTGCCGGTTGATCTTGAAGAGCCTACAATTTAAAGGGATTATCTCCCACATCACCACATTTTGTATCTGCGTGATGCAAGAGTCAAGGTCAAAGCCAAAATTACGTGTTGTCTTTGACGCCTTTCACAAAACGATGTCTGAAGTTTCACTCAATCAAAATTTTCATATCGGCCCCAAGCTGCTACAGAATTTGTTCGCAATTAATTCTCACTCGATTTCGGCAACATAAATTCGTCTTCATTGCAGATATCTGATAGATGTATCGCGATTTTGGTGGCTCCGGAACACTAAGATTATCAACGGATTGTGTAGAGAACATCCCCTGAGGAACCCATTCAAGGTTATCGTCTGCGCACAGTGACCTGCGGTACCACAGTTCGCTTTGAAGGTCACTATTGCTGATTTCTATGTAGACGACCTGATGACGGGCACAAAAGAAGTCAAGGACTTGCTTGAAATCCAGCAGAAAAAGGTGGCAGTACTCCAACGCGGCGACTTCAAGCATCGAAAATGGCCGTCAAATAGCCAAACCCTACTAGATCAAGTGTCAGCAGAATACCATGAACATCGACCATTACGGAAATTGAATAGAGACGAATCGGTCAAGGCATTTGGGTTGCATTGGGCACCTTCGGAAGATTATTTTGCATTCAAAATCAAAGGCTTTCCAGAATTGCCTATGACGACGAAAAAAATCATCCTCTCAGAAGCATCGAGGATTTTCAACCCGCTTGGCTGGTTATTCCCTAGTGTAATTATTATCATTGCATAAACAATATTTTAAGAATTATGTGTGCTCGGACTATCGTAGGACGAGGCAGTACCACAACCAGTTGCCGAAAGGTGGTCAAAATATCAGACTAATCTGAAATTCTTGGAAACAATAAAAATCGCTCGTTGAGAGACCATCAAACACACACTGGGTCAAACACCCAATATTCAGAGACACGATTTCAGCGACTCCTTAATGAAGGCATATGCTGCGGTCGCGTATGAGTGCATCACGTCAGCAGATGAATCAGTTAAAATCAACATCGCCAGTGTAGCCAGTGTGTTACTAGCCAATCTCATTCACAAGATCGCCCAGTCATTCATCCTCGGTACGTCGATAGTCAACACAACCCTGCAGATTGCGCGTCTCATGGCATCGAACCTTCGCTGCTTCACGACCATCACATTTGGTGGAGATAAGGTCACACACACAAGGTAACTGATTGCCCCATCTCACTGGAAGAATGCGTCAATCTCTGATGGAGTCTGTCATTTTCTGAATCGCTGTTCTACTCTCAGAAAATTATTTCAAGTCACAGCCTATTGTCAACGCCTTATTCGACAATGTCGTAATGTGATAGCCGATCGCAAACCCTGTTTTATCATGGTGCCTGAGATGAATCGATCATTCAACTTTTGAAAGTTCGATTTGTGAAGGGGACTCATTTCGCCGATGAAATCACACAATTAATGTTTGCACATCTTTAAAGTCGTCATTGGATTTTTAAGCACCGGTCAGCACCACGCGTCACCCCATTGAGAACATTTTTACACAGCGGAGTTGATTAAGCGGAACAGTTCTCGATCAAACAAAGCAAAGGCCGGGGTATGCGATATACGAAGGGGTACAGAAACCTGTTTGTCTGCTTGTATCGCAACAATCTTTGCTCAAGACAACACGATTTGGCGCTCCCCTGCGTCATTTAATTTTGGAGGCCTATGGGAGGCAAGGATGAAATCAGTGAAACATCACCTACGAAAAAACATCGGCACTACAATGCTCACACTCGAAGAGATGAAAACTCTGTTATGCCAGTAGAACCGTGTCTCAACTCTATACCATTTTGCCCCATGTCGGACGATTTTGAGGATTAAATGACACTCACTCCCGGCCACTTTTTCGTCGGAGAGTCATCCATCTAATTCTTTATATCGGTATCAGCAAATCCAACAAATGTACCAACATTTTTGGGGTCTGGTTGACTAAATATCTTTCACTGCTGCAGTAGCATCCCAAATGGCTCAGGATGAACGTCAATTTCATGGTCGGTCAACTCGTTCTGATCAAAAATGAACTATACCCGCCAGCTAAATGGGCAATGGGCCAAATCACTGCTGTTCATCCACTGATGGCCTTATCCGCACAGTCACGCTGAAATATTAGAACAGTACTCTCGAGACCGGTAAATGCTATACTGGATTGCGCAGGCATATTGACTATCAAAAAAATAAAATTTAGTAATAGCCCCAGGAAAATTCCTAAATTTGGAGTATTCGAATGAACTCTTATTATCTGAAATCGGAACAATGCAATGTACAGATGGATATTCAAAGCAAACCTGTATTCGTGCGCCTCAATTTGGCTCGTGATGGCGTAAAGTAGGCCGTTAAATAACTGCAAAAGAGTTGGGAGCTACGGCTTCAGAAAAGGTTGCATGAATTAAATACAAAAAAAAAATCGCTGCACTTAAACATCCAAGGTGGTGCAAAAATTGGTTTTGTGTGATCTCACTGTTGATCATCTGAAACACGCAGGGGCGTTTCAGTCTTATTCATGCATTTGTATTCTGCTGTTTTGACGCGGTCACTGTAACAAGGACGAAAATGACAGTGACAAAATGTAGATGTCTCCTAATTACAGGACGTCTAACATGGTTAAGGGGCATTAACTAGTGCTTTGACTAAGGAGACAACTGAGGTTGACTGTGTTGTAGAGCTAGCAGCACCAAACGAGGATTCCATCGTATAGCAGATAATGGTGCTGCGATTTTCAATGTCGAAAGTGAACATTTTCATATCGATGTGAGGACATTGTTTGACTGTACAACTAGTGTGCATGGGTGCTAAGAAAATTGAACAAGTCATCCACCATTGGAGGATGTATTATGACGGAGCAGCATCACTCCATTTATTCCTCGTCTCTTCATCTAATTTAGATATAATAAGACAATAAAGTCATATCATTGCTTCACGGATCGTTTAAGAGCTTCGAGTGCCCATAAATGTGATTGATAATGAATCCAAAGTCCCAATAGTTCTTTAGAGTAATTTCGCTTGATTGGTTTCACAATGAATAATTCTTGAATACGCTGCTTGATTGTAAAAGTTGTCCAAACGATCTTTCAGAATGTTTAGTGTTACCCCGTAATTTTCAACACAGGTTTTATCAGCTACGACAGATCGTTAACTGTCGGTTGTTGTGAATACGCACATTTAAAAAGTTCCAATAAATAAGTGGACTTCCCAAATACCAACCACTAAAAGTAGATAGCTCGTCAGTTGGATGTTTGGCGCTTATTGTTGGCAAAAGGCAAGTTTAGGATTTTTTCGGATTAATTTAGTATACAAAGCAACATGGGTTTTTCAGAGCCAAGTTTTGAACAAGTCGCACTTATTCAATAGTATACAGCCCTGGATAAAAATAAATTAACTGTTGTATATTTCTGGCAAAAAAACACATTTTGAGGTACCGAATAAAAATGATAGTCGACTGTTGTCAAAATAATAAAAACAAGGCTACTTTGGCCAAATAAAAATATTGATAGCCATTTTTTAATCTATTTCATGAGTTCAGACCAATGAACTACGAGTACTTTGTTATTTGATCGTTCTCATCTTACTCCCGATCACTTTCAAATTTTTTCAAAATAGTATTAAAAACCATGAAAAATAGTCATAATAATGATTATGAAATGGCGATGGTTATAAATTATTAAACAACAAATCTGACATAAAAAAAAATTTTCACTTCTTTGAATTAAAAAGAAAATTAAGTTTTCTTCTTCGAGGTAAACAAAAAACATATATACACACGAGTAATATGACCGCGGAGGCTTCTTATATTCTTCTTACGAAAAAAAATGTATATTCAAAACTCGTATACGATCATTTTATGTACCCGATCAAAATTTAGATACAGAGTGACATATTTATATTGAGACAAGAGCAAATAACTCGGTAAATAACTTGGTGAATCTGTATATCTTTCATACAAGATCATTTTGGTTTTTCAAATTAATCGAACCATTTTTTTTGATGTGACATCCTCTGTCAAGAATATATTTGAATCATCAGGTTGTTCGATAAAAAAGTCTGGGTAAGTAGTTTTAAATGATCCACCCAATATGGTTTAATACGTCCTAATCATCCATCTTACATAAATATTTTAAGGGACAATTGATACCTTCCATTGATCTGTCAAACATCTCCGCAATTATTGTGCGCATTCACGTAGTGCAATGGCAGGAACTACGTCAAAACCTGGGTTACAGTTACGCCTCAATTAAGTAATGTAATTAAAATTTACTTCTGCATCAAAAAATTCAAATTCCCGATTCCTTAATTGCAAATCGATACTTTAGCAGATAAAAAGGATTTAAACGTCGCTGAGGGATACAAATGAAAAATTGTCCCGAGTTCCTGAGATATTTTCCCATCTGTGTGATTTAGTCACGTTTACGTCCGCGTGTTTTTTTTTGCACATGAAGTCTCTACTAATATCGAGTTGTGCAGTCCTTTTAAGAACCAGTATTGCCGAAACAATATTGTGTCTAGTAGCTAAGCTAAGCCACTCTACTAGATGCAACGGTGGAGATAAAGGAGCAAATTATACTCGCCCATCCTTCTACATATTATGAATTTTTTTTAATACTCTTAATTTGATTAGAGTGACACTGATAGAGTGACCATATTTGTGAAGCATGCTCATATGACACCTAAGTAAGATAAATCTTTGTCATTCAGCACTTACTTACGTTCAGCAGGAAATCGTGATCAACCGACCATTGATAAAAACAATCTAAGTTTGTTGTAATTTTTATGCTGTTCAAAAGGACACATGGGAATACATCTCCATGTCGTAAAAGACAATGCCCTTACTTTTGATATATTTCCAACGATATGAAAGGATGTTACCTATTTGATAGGCACCAGATTTACGTTACCCAGTTTTATGAGATAAAGTGCAATATCTATTTTGTCAAAAACCTTTAAAAATGTTGTGTAGATTACGTCAATTATGTTAGATATTATAATAATATAATAATATAATAATATAATAATATAATAATATAATAATATAATAATATAATAATATAATAATATAATAATATAATAATATAATAATATAATAATATAATAATATAATAATATAATAATATAATAATATAATAATATAATAATATAATAATATAATAATATAATAATATAATAATATAATAATATAATAATATAATAATATAATAATATAATAATATAATAATATAATAATATAATAATATAATAATATAATAATATAATAATATAATAATATAATAATATAATAATATAATAATATAATAATATAATAATATAATAATATAATAATATAATAATATAATAATATAATAATATAATAATATAATAATATAATAATATAATAATATAATAATATAATAATATAATAATATAATAATATAATAATATAATAATATAATAATATAATAATATAATAATATAATAATATAATAATATAATAATATAATAATATAATAATATAATAATATAATAATATAATAATATAATAATATAATAATATAATAATATAATAATATAATAATATAATAATATAATAATATAATAATATAATAATATAATAATATAATAATATAATAATATAATAATATAATAATATAATCATATAATAATATAATAATATAATAATGGAGTGGACCAAAAAACTAGCAAACCCAAGCTAAGGTGGCACTTCATACGCTGATAGCTCCATGGCAAAGGGGATGCTTAGTCGTTAGTATGTGAACTTAGACTTTGGCGACAGTCGCTTTAATCCGTAGCCTTCTTAACATAACGCAGAATTCTGTCATAGGTGGCCATTATTTTTCGTGCTACTCGTGGGATAAAAAAATGGATGATCATACACAAAATAAAATTAATGAGGTTGATGCTTCTTCGACAGCATCAAAACAAGAGTCTGGAATACCGACTAGACATGATACTAGTGCAGCAAACAAAGAGGGAATTCAGGCAAAAGTGGATGACGATCAGGTCTGTAGTGGATCGAGTATCGGTCGAGTACCAGCTATGCCAATGGATTTATAGTGCTCCCAGGGTCAGATGGACATAGATCTGGTACAGAAAGACTAAAAGTCACGCAATAGGAGATTAGCATCTCCTGAATGCAGGAGCGTCTCAGAAAATGAGACTGAAATGATCATCGTAAAGATGAAAGAACAGGCGGGGGACGAGTTCTGAAAGTGTAGTGACGCTAGCAGCGGCACAAAAACAAAAAACCACTGCTGTGGGCGTAAGAAATGGACTAACCAAAGGAACGTAGAAAGGGAGTCTGTCGAGCAGGATAGGAGGATGGTCGTCACCCAGGGGAGTCAAACGACTGGGTGACTTCAAACTATCCGACCGGTCCCGAAAAGACGTAAGAATGCCGTACATGCAGAAGAATCGGAATCGGAAGTCAGAGCCAGGATGGGAGTGCCTAATGAGGAAAATGACACTTGGATCATTGTCGTTCATAAAAATATCAGGCAAGTTAACGTCCTTCCAACACAGGTGAAGATGTTGAAGGTCTTCCAGATAAGGGGACGACACCTAGGAACTATACTAGGAGAAAGAACCGGAAGAGAAGAAGGGAACGTCGGAAAAAACAAAGGGCAGCGTGGTTGTAATCAAACCTGCCCATAGTATGACTTATGCAGACGTGTTGGGTGCGATTCGTGTTAGTACCTGTCCTGATGAAGAGGAAACCGAAATCAAGCAAATTAGGAAAACAGCTGATGGGAGAATCCTGCTAGAATTAGGTCGTTGCAAAAACCCGACCAACATGCAAAAAAGCATATAGTGCTGCAGGAGGTCATGATCTTATGTCAATAAGGTCACTGCCTTACGTAAATTTGTATGCCAGTGAGTTGCAGCCGATGAAGAAGAGCAACCGCCGTTTGCTTGGTTTGATTAACCAGGATGTAAGTCGGCTTAATTTTGTTTAATTTAAAATTGGCGTTGATCCATCTTGTACAGAAAATTTTTCAACCCGACCTGTGGCCAACTGGAATATTGGTAAGGCAGTTCGTTTAATACCTAAAAAACTAATTCCACTTTTAACGCTTTCATTAAATCACACAACGTCAGTCACAACTTTATCTTACGTGAATCTACCAACTTCATTTTCTTCCCTTGACATTGTCATCTCGTTTTACTACCATAATGCATCCAGAATATTTCCGATCTTATTACATGGTATATCGAAAGACTGATATGACTTGGACACTGACTAAATGTGATAAAGATCATCACACGACAAGATGCAATAAACAACCAGATATCGCGCCTTTATGTGCTCTTTGTCAACAACAAGGGCATACTGCAAATTATTAAAGATGCCGTGTACATCCGAACAAAATTAAAAGTCAACAGAATAATAGAATAAGCGTAGTACAAAAGCTTTAATAAAAACGTCTCAAACAAAAGCTTTATTAGAATAAAGGGATTTAATCCCTATTGGACATCCTCTCCTAGTGAAAGAACCAGAGGTGGTTCAGCTGTACTAATTTCAAACATAATCAACAAGAGGATATTCGTGAAAGCTATATGCAAGCAACTGTTATCTTAATCCAATATAATGGCGCTGATCTAATAGTGCGGCAGCAGTCTGTCTTCCACGGCATACACCAACGAAGATAAAATTTAAGAACGTCTTCAATAGACTCGGTCCAAAATTTATTATTGGAGGGGACTGTAATTTAAAACATCAAGCTGTATAGGTTCCATGCTAATTTCCCAGGAAAAATACCAGATCTACTTGATTTCTTCATTATAAACAATATTTCATACAGTTACACTGGAATCGAAGGAAAAGAAGAAATGCAAGGAGAATATGGCAGTTCACCA
Source organism: Tipula confusa (assembly GCA_963556175.1). Lineage (NCBI taxonomy): Eukaryota > Metazoa > Arthropoda > Insecta > Diptera > Tipulidae > Tipula > Tipula confusa. Next base: position 163,006,079 of record OY744476.1, read on the forward strand.
GAAGTCCCGCTGACAAGACAACTTTCAATCAAATAAGTAACAAAGTCAATATGCTAAACCTTCAATTAAGGGGGCTAAGCCCAGAAATGGATAAACACTACCCGATATGGAAAGCAACCAGAAAATTTAATCGACCTATAGTTCGAGTACCACCTATAAGAAATGCTCAAGGCAGTTGGGTTCGACAAGACAAAGAAAAAGCGGAACTCTCCATGACATTCAATCCAACATTGACATAACACCTGTTTACCAACCAGATCAGGATTTTAAAAGGATTACACCAATGGAAATTGATGAAAAAATTGACAAAAGTCTTAACCAAAAAAAGCACCAGGAATTGGTGCTATTATGAAAGCAATTATCATGATCACATATACTTGTTTAATGCCTGTATGAGATTGAAGTATTTTCCCAAATCTTTCAAAACGGCACAAATAATTATGCTGAAGAAACCAGGTAAAACAGATGAAGAAGTAACATCATACAGACCAATTTCACTGCTTCCGACCTTATTAAAGCTGTTTGAAAAACTATTACTAAAACGTCTAAGGCCAATTGTTAAGATTCCTGATTTTCAATATGGATTCAGGGGTTACCACTCGACAATGGTGCAAGTCCATCGAATAACTACGGTAATTGAGGAAGCGTTAGAAGAAAAAAAATATTGCCCCGCCGTATTTCTGGATGTATCCCAGCCCTTTGATAGGGTTTGGCAAAAGGGCTTGACGTGCAAGATGAGCAAAATGCTACCACAAATCTTCAACGAGCAATGAACAATGTTACTAAATGGCCAACTTACTGAAATCATGCTTAATGAGCTCGAATGAACCCTTGTGACATTTACGCTAAAAATAACAGTCTACACATATATTTTAATGGGGTACAAGTGTCGCAGGCTGAATTGGCAAAATACCTTAGTCTGCATTTAGATTCAAAGCTCAACTCGAAACCTCAAATGAGACAAAAATCTGAACAGATACGATTAAAATAACGTCAATAACGTTTCTGCGAATGATCACCAACGCTTACCGATTTGTGACTAACCGGGAAATACACAATGATCTAAAAATACAATTGATAGACGATGTTATCCGGGAATGTGCTATAGAATATGAGAAGATACTTCTTACCCACACCAATGTTGAAGCCGTACAACTACTAAACAATACAAACGAAATAAGGCGGCTCAAACGAATCAAACCCCATGAGCTAACCGTATAAATATTTTATCTCAAGGGAACTGGACACTGGACCAACAGACCCACACAAGTTTATGCTTCTCTCGTAAGTTCTAATGTTAACCCTACTAATGAATTAATAATGTTTAAGATTGTAGCAGCCATACCAATAAAGGTGTTTCAAAAAAAAATATATTCGCCGTAAATCTAATTTATATACATTTTATTTGACACAAAACTTTAAAATTAATATAAATTAAATTTTAAAATTGATAAACATTACAAATCAATTGAATTAACCGTTTTATGACCAATACGTCATGTAATCGCCCAGTGACCCAACCGAATGTTTATAATAAAACAAAGTTTTAGTTTCGATTCTGTAAAAACTCGCGATAAAAAAATAAATCAACTCGTAACTATATCTCGGTTAATCTTGTAAAACAAGACGACCTTGAAAATACTTAAGGCAGCCGAATATAAAAATATAACATTCTCATTCCTCTTTCGTAACCATAAGAAATGTTGTTTTAGGACATTTTCCGATAAAATCGTTCTTATTATCGAACTATATTTGCATGTCACAATTTAATTGTTTCACCCTGTCTAGTAAATTCATCGTACGATTCGGTCGACTATGAAGTTCTTTGTACGCCACTTTATTTTAAATGACATTGAAATCGTTCGTGGTTGTATAGTAGAGTAGGTTCGATATTTTATTTTTCATTTGTGACATATATATATATTCTGGGGATGAGTTATAGGTACGAGTATCTGATTTGTAAAAATGTTACATATTTTTTTTTGTGAGAGGCAGCGCGATTTTTAAAACGCGTGGGAGTAAATTTATTTAGAAATTGTAAATATTTATAGTTTGAATAGTGTTTTGCTACTTGAACTCGCCACTATAATATGTTGAATGATTCAGTTTTGTAATAAATTTTTTTTTTGCTAAAGATTTAGATTGGTACACTCTTAGAAATTAGAAATATTTTAACGTTTGAAATATAAGTCAAGTGGTTTGTTGTTAGTTTTAATCTGACTATATTCGAATAAAGACTCTATATCCAATCGAAAGATTATGTAAACTATATCTTGGGCTTAGTAATTACACGAATTAGTTTTAAAATAATTTTTCTTTGTTGATCGCGAATTTGTTATTATAAAAATGTAAACAAATTAGATTTGGCGATACAATAATTACATATGATCGCGTACATCTATACATATATGTACATACATATATCAAAGTCAATCGACCATTTTGTGATCTTATAATAGGTTTAGTATTGAGCCAACAATAATAACAACACTATTGCCAGATTGTTACCCCCTTAAATATTGTATATAGTCAAATATGGTATGATCGTATGATCTCTGGACATTCATTATGCTTTAATCACCAGGCAAAAATAATTAAATGGCTCATCATTAAATTTTAAGATTATGACCAATAATATTTGTCAAATTTGCTAAAATTGGCGTAAAAAATGATTAACTTTTAGTTAATTTTTCTAAGGTCGATAAATTTTTGTCAATCATATACGACGACGTCACTATATGTGTAGCGACGCCCTAGCCAAAATGAGTAATGAGTTTCCTTTAAAATTAGTGTGAATTTGCAAGATCGATTCTGCAAGTTTAATGAACATATTTTCAGACAATTCCTTCTTAAAGTCCCATATTTTATAATTTCTTCTTTCTTGCGTCGTGTTCGGCAATGTGGTTCCCGATTGTAATATTTTATGCCTATATACGATCGAAACCGCGTGATAGATATTCCTTTCCAAATGTATGATTCACTGTGCTTAGAATACTATGCTTTTGTGAACACTGCATAATGTTTTTTCCGTTGTTCGTTTTCCAATGGAGTGCTTATTGGCTGTTCAGAAAAATTACGTGATTGTTTCCAACTTCAAACCAGCTTCGAATTGTTATACGAATAGATGCTTGAAACTTTAAAAGCAAATTAATTGAAAAATTCCCAAGTACTTATCTAGTGGTTTATCTAGGAACTAGGTTTTACTATGGAATAAATTTCTTTGTTCCCGAGACTTTGGGTCTGCTTTCAAATTAGATATTTCCTAATGGAATACTTATCTGTTTAGACTGAGCCAAAAGTGAAGAACAGTATGTAGATTATCTAATTCGGCGATTCATTGATGGCTTGACCCAGTCGATATTTGGCAAATAATTTAGTAGCCCAGCAGTTTAAAAAGCTTGAGTTTTGTAATAGAACTATAGCGTAATATTATAGAACTGTTGCAGCGTTGCCGCGATTGTAGTATTTTGTAAATATCCAATGGCACTTCCACGAGTACAGTTGATGGACCCCCATATATGAAATGATCAATAGTTAACGGTCGAAATCTACCCTTCCAACGAAGTTACGGATTAGCCGTTTCATTATTTTAATAGATGCTTCCCAGAACCCCAAAATTGAGTACGCACGAAGGGATATATAACACCATGCAATGCCAGCACTGGTACTTGTTTGTTTTGGCAACCCCACTTTGTTCAATTGGTTGCCGGTCCCCAAAAAATGTTTGACATTATCGCAGTAAACTTCGATGGCAACACCTCGATCAGCGATAAATCGTTTAAGTGCGCTTAAAGATGCAAGCTAGATGTTGCGTAGAAATATATATTCAACTTCGTTTTGTTATCTGAAAAAGTTGGTTGTGATAGTATTAGCGTGTAAATATAGACTAAATTATTCCAATGCAACAGCCATTTGCAAACATTTTCTAATAGTAAAGTCATGCGACACTCTTGAGCCACATCACGACCTCAAAAGTTCATTGAATGTCCCTGAAGTTGTTTGAGAAGTTCATCGAATCAGTGATATCTTGACTCGGCGTCACTAGTATTCCAACATTCAATTTTTGACTCAATTTTAACATTCAATTTTTGATCACTGTTGAATTTTGAGGACGCGGTGAGCAACAAAAGTTTTCTAATTATGAGGCTACCGATTTAACCAACAAAGACAATTTAGCAAATTCATACAATAATATTCCCCAGAAATTTTCATATTGCTCAGGACTTTTTTATATGATACGTGATGGTTTTGGTTGGTGCCACTCAGGATTTGGCATAAAGCAATCGAATTGTCGAACGATTCATGCGTCGTTCGATGAACGGAGGTACACGCAGGCAACATTAGCCTTTTCACTAGTATCCGAAAAAGCGTGTTACTCGAATTTAACATTTTAAAATTACTGCACACCAATCTTGGAATCAAAATAGTACAAAGTGAGCGTAATTGAGCACGGAATTTATTCCACCATGCAGACAACTCCAAAGTTAACGCTTTATCCCAATCCAGATTTTATTTCCAAATATCGTGGTAGAATATTTTTCGGATAAAATAATCCGCTTTGTGACATTCTTCATTAAGCTCATTGCTCCAATTGTGCTCCATTGAGGATCACAAAAATACCGAACCGTGTTGCGGGTTAGTTGACAAATCAGTCCAAATGCTTTCACTACATCACGTTCGTCGATTTTGAGAAACTTTTCCCGATGCTTTATCTTAATTGTGCTAATGATCTTTGTCTTGTTGGAACAGAATTATGATAAGGACAAGCTTCTCGCCTTCAAGAAAGTCATGATTTGGTTTCAAATCTCTAGAAGGTCTTAAATAGAATTCGGCACTATCGACATATCATCCACATAGAAATTTTGAAGGACCACTCAAGCGCTTTGACAATTGTTTTTTTTCGTCCGCTGCCAATCGATGGAGGGTCGTAATAGCTAAATATGCTGCACTGTGGCAGTACCTTATATTATAGTGCAAAGTCGGAGAATTTTAAGAGGATCGTATCGGTTGAACTACCACAAGTTAAGTGGAAAATTTCAATCCAACTTTGATTTGGTTCAACTTATTATATTTACTAGTGATTACTGGATAAGTCCAATTTATCCAGCGAATAAATTGACATTTCATCCACGCCGCTTAAAAGAGCGGTTCTTAACTGTTTAGATAGTAGACGAAGTGGGCCACTGACGATCCAACCAAATTTGGTTTCTTAGCATTTTTAATGAAACTGGCTGCGGTGTTTGATTTTCTTCGATTCTTGGAAAATTAAACACGGCAATGGTCAATAATGGCACAGTTCCAAATTCGGACATCATAATAAACAGACAAACAATTTTCAAACGCTTGCTTAATAATCATATATGCGTCCAATAGAACTAATTGACTTATGACTATATATTCATCGTTTGTGCAAACCTTTCTGATATGAAATTCGTAGTAACGATGACTGATTTGAATGGTTTCCGACATCGTCAACAAGTAGAGGCCTGCAATTTCTGATAGAATGCTTGCCTTAAAGGCATAACAACCCAATCTTGCTTTTGCTTTCACAATGATAACGCTGGATGGGCGAAAGTTTTACAAATATGGTTCAAGCTGCCATTTAACGGTCCCGTGATTTATTCAAAAAAGTGCAACAGTTGGATTTTGATAAATTGAATGATAATCAATTTTTTCTAAGGAGGCGGTTTCTCCAAAAAAATTGTATAGGTATAACTTTGGTTGTTGTCTCCTCCCACTTGATAGCTGTAGTTACATCGATCTTTGGTACCATTGAACAAATCAGTAAATTTTCAGCGAGCTCATCTAAATGTCCAATAAAGCAAGACCCCTATAGTGAGCTAGGCCTGTGCCTCTATCATGCCTTTCTCGAATAACATTAGCAGACTCCTTAATGACTGGTACTATTAAAATTATGTTTTATTGATATGAGACAGGAACATCTATGCCTGGTTCTCGTACCGCTCGACCAGTGCTACCCAAACCCTTTTAAAATTATCACTATAGAGACTTCCATTTAAGAAATAGTAAGTTTGGCACCAGGTAGAATTTGAGAAAGGAAAACCAATCCACGACGCTTAAAGCATTGTCATCAATCACCATAGAAAAGTAAATGAATTTTTAAAATCCAACCGCAATCACCATGATTTCCCAAAAACTTAGAAAAATTCAATTTTGGATAAATTTTGGAAGATTTTAGTCTACGGTAGATTCCACAATAGGATAAGAAAAGTTTTTCTAGCAAAGAACCAACTTTAAAGCAGGACGTCCATAGAAACCATCTAAAGACCTTTATTCTCTGGTGGACACTCAAGATAAACAAATTAATAATTCGAGCGATCTTATGTTACTTGCAAACATGTAAAATTGATTTGATTTGACAGACTTTACTGTTCTCAAATGTGGTGGCAAAAATACCAACACTCGACAATTTATTTAGTCACACAAAAGGTCTATCATTGTTTTTGACCCCTATATTCGTTTCTTTAAAGAGCCTAACATAAAGTTGATTTTAAATTATTTGTTTTTGTATTTTTTATTCTATGCAACCTGTTTTGAGACTGAAAGTCTCCCAGAGCTTCCTTGTTTTGTTTTCGCGTTCTTATTTCACCAGTAATTAAGGCAATTACAAGTCCGCTTTTACTACTAATCTGCATCTAGCATAGCTCCATCTATCAATTGCAGGTTAGTTCTCCACAAATGCAATCCAAGCCTGTAGTTATTTTACCTGATTCATCGGCAGATTTAGGTTCTACATCGTTAGTTAGTCTAGGAGATCCTGGAAAGTGTCCTGAGCTAGTTGCACAAGTTGGGCATCCTAGGTTAGTGTATTCAGAGTCAACAAATTCAGTCTTCCGTTTCTGTTGCAAATTGTTGACAAACAATTTGGCGGTAGACTCAGCTGTAGAAAAAACATGCTTAAAGAAATTCAGAATTGGAGCGAGGATTTAAAACGACTTTTGATTATTACAGAATTTCTGGTTGTACAACCCTTTTTATTCAACACCTCAACTGCTTTATAATGGTGAGAATTATTTGATGAACTGCAAATATTTTCAATTTTAGATTTTACAAAACTGTCACGAATCGACACATTAAATATCATATTTAATAAAAAATTAGAATTGATATTATATACCTGTAACGGTAGCTTCAGGAGAACAGAAATAAAAAAGTATTAAAAATTCTCCCAGAACTATCATGTCACAAGAAAGATTAGTAGGATTAGCAACATTATCAATAGAAAGTAAATTCCTTGAAAATTTACCAACCATGGATAAAGGATCTTCTGTTAAACTTCGAGAGCTGATTGACAGCCTACACAATCACCCAAATTCATTTCAAAGTCTCGGCTATCCCACATCTTATTCAGATAACCTCTACATGGTTCTGCAAAAGTTAGATATCTTCACAAGATTAAAATGGGAAGACGAGTGCCCACACAATAAATAAGCAAAGCTATAGATGAACTGTTGATTTTTTTTGGATAGACGCTCCCACGCCTTCTAAGGCATTGGCTTATTGAAGGAACAATGTCCGTAACCCACAGCTCAGCTTAGCAAGCATCATCAAAATTAGAGAAGTATTCGTCCGAAGCCTGAGATTTCATCATTTGTCTCATCAGCTTCAGTTGTGAATTTACCACAAGTCAGCCAACTTCGCCTACCATTTGTTATGCAGTAGTTGAATCTATTCGTACAGATAAATCAAACAATCTAAACAATCTCTGGGTTGCAATTACACTTCATAACGGAAGGTATAGCCAATCAATTAGGAACTAAGCGATTTAACAATATATTTCAAAATACAGCCTTCGGTAGGATCATCATAGGTATAACTATGATTACACAAACAGTCAGACATTGCAATATGGAATCTACAATTCCTACCCCATCATTGGAGCAGTTATTTCAAAAATTTTGCGAACCCAAGCCACTTTCGAAGAACTTTCCTAAATACCGTGTCGCGCGATTTCTCCGCGCGATACGTCGTGCGTTTATCGTTCCGTTTAGAGCCCTTTGGAAACTCTTAAAATGCAGCTTTAAAACGTTTCCGACATCTAGAGCAAAAATTTGTTCGGGATCAGGCTTTCCGTAGGAAATACAATGAATTTATGGCGGAATATCAGGAGCTTGCTCTCATGCAATCAATCAACACTATTTTTTACCACACCACTGTGTACATAGGTTTGATAGTTCAAAGACGAAACTACGGGTGGTATTCGATGGTTCAGCTAAGACCTCTTCAAAAATGTCCCTTATTGACAACTTGATGGTTGGCCCTATACAATACAGCCTGATTTGTTCACAATCATCGTAAAATTTCGAATTTTACAAATACGTGTTCACTGCAGACATTACCAAGATGTATCGCCAAAAAACTAAAACCGTATACAACACAGTTGGTCGAAGACGAAGGAGCTCCGTAACAATTGGCTTCCAACGTCATTAATGAAGACAGTATCAATCTATCAACTAGATGAGTAATTAAGCTTTTAGACAAGAGAGGATTTGAATTACGTAAATTCTGTCCAAACCATCCTGATATTTAACAACTTCATCAAAATGCTTGGACTTATTTGGCAGCCGTCACAAGTTTATTTTTACTTTCACTTCATTCATTTTATCGGATCTATCCAAGATATTCGATCCAGTGGTAGTTTTGGAAAAAATCTTTATCCAACAGTTATGGAAATTGGAAGCTCATTGGGACGTCAGTCTTCCAACAGACTATCGGTCAGGATGGTTTAAATTAAATCGTCAACAGCTTTGTGACCTAAACAGATTACAAATTTATCGAAACATATTTCCAACTAGATTAATCGAAAATGTACAATTACCTACGTTCTCCGATAGTAGCGAGGCTGCATATGGAACGTCAGTCTACTTGTGCTCAGTAGATAGTAATGAAAATTGAAATTTAATTTGTGCAAAGTCATGAGTGGCACCACTAAAAGTTGCATCTTTAAATCGTGTAGAGCTGTGTGGTGCTCTGTATGTAATCCTAAAAATGTATTCTACTGGACCAACTCAACAATAGTATTGTCATGAATATCAGCTCCGTCTTATCTGTAGAATACATTTATCGCGAACGGGATACAAAAATCTTGTATCCGGAATAAAGATCGAGAAACGAGAATACAATATCGCACAACCGTAAATCAATGGCATCATGTACCAATATCTGAAAATCCCATCTATCTTATTAGTCGATTTTTCTGCTATAGCGCACTGCTAGCACTTGTAAAGATCATTCAATCCAATCACTTTAGCAACGAGATAACTAAACTATGGAAAAACCAAGAAGTTCATCAAACAAGTCGTTTACGTTCTCGTAGCCCATTTCTGGATGTCCACTTCTGGGTGCCCATTTCTGAATATCTTTACCAATTGATGGAAAATTATAGCTCTTCGCACCGTCAACAATTGTCCTCACTGTTTCAAAACAAAACCAATTAGTATCAAACATCTCATGGGCTATGCCTACCTGCAGAGCGAGTCAAATCAGCATGACCACTCTATAAACCTGAATTTCTATGGGCTGATACGTATACACCACTGAATACGTGAAAAGACGCCAATAAAGCCATATCTGGCCATATTTATATGCTTCACGACACGAGCTGTTCATTAAGAGATCGTTACCGATCTTACCACACGGCATTCATTGCCGCACTAAAACGGTTCGTATAGGACGACGCGGTTTATGCCACACTATATTCTGCGATAATGCAACGAATTTTGTGCCAGATCTCCTAGAATTATACGACCTGTTCAAGTCTCAAACACATCATGATATACTCCAACAACGGTGCCAAGAAGATAAAGTTCGCTGGAAACCAATACCACCAAGAAGTTCACATTTTGGTGGCCTCTAGGAGGTGGCTGTGAAGCATTAACACCTTGTCATTTCCTCATAAGTAGTCCGTTAAATGTCATTATCAAGCATGACATGAAAGATGTCAAAGTCGCACTGTCAGCTAGAATATACACATCTTCGAAAGCTACATCAACAATTTTGGCATAGATCATAATATAAATACACATAGTACCATGGTATGTTAGTCGATTGACGTCCTAGATGTCGCTACTGGTATCGATTTAAAACAATCAAAATATTTTTATATATATAATCGCCTAAATGTCATATATTTATTCTAAATGTTGACGATATTGTATCGACCGGACATCTGGAACATCAATGGACAAACTGTTTTTTTCTTATGATGGTACTACTATATGTATTTATATTATGCATAGATGGAGTTCTAAATATCTAAATCTACTTCAGCAATGCCATAAATGGGCAGCAAAAAAACGAGCCCTTTCAATAGATAATAACTTACCTGCGCTAAAATGGTCTCTTGGAAGAATTACGCAACTGCATTCCGGCAAGGATGGTTCCACTCGAGTTGTGGATGTAAAAGCTCAATAAAAAACGAATTACAAATCCTACCCCGGGGTAATGTGAAAGCGGATTTTTTTTGGTTTTAGCGCTGAACCTGCTCTTATCGCCCTTTTCAGGTAATTTGACCATATCTCAGGCGATTTAAAATTTGATTGATTTAAAATATACGGCCAACCATTAAGCAGGATATCCCGGAAAGCGTCGTAACCACTGTACACTCATTTTTACTTATACTTGGAAGGATAAAGCAGGATATTAGATAAATTATTGAGATCAACCCGGTTACCGACACCGTAGCGGTTAATAGTAATTTAGTAATTTTTTTGTGGGTTAGGGAAAGGAAAGGTACTTCAGTCATGACAGAATTGATCCTTAAAACTCTGGATGTTCTTTTGCAAGAGCCATCAAGCCACTTTTTTATGCCAGCCTTCCCCAAAATTTCACATCGTGAATTTTCTTACACTCAACAAGCTGTCAAATAACTTTTGGCATTCGAACGCCAATGCTTTAACCTTAAGTTTACCAACGCATATTAACGAGTGTTTGTTTCACAATCTACAAAATCCAAGGCCAAATAATAAACATGAAGGACATTAAATTTAGCAATGAAACATATTAACTCAACAATGATTTATTTTTAGTTTTAATTTTTCCAATCGATCGCACAAAATAGAAAAATCCGAAAATTTAAATTTACTGAAGCGATGATGGGTGATTTTTTTTTTAACCGATTTTCGCCGTATTATACATATAGTGTATTATTATATACGCTTCGGAATTGTACTTTGACGTTGATTTGTATGTCATTTGAATCGCAACGGATATTATCAAATTTGAACTAAAAACATTTTCGATTTTAATGACGTACGTCGGTCGATTATTTCAAGATTTTTGTAAATGACGTAATCGGTGGAAAATATATATATATATATACTGACCAAAAGAATTTTAATTGATCGAACATATACAACTTGATCGTGTGTGTGTGTACGTTTTTCCAAGTGCAAACGAAATAGGAAAATTGTTTGTATAATTAATCTAATTATAAATTATTTAATTAACAAAATTTTTGAATTATATTCTGCGAGTTTGGAAAAAGATTGATCGAAACTATTAGAGATCGCATCTGATATTCGTTTAAAAAAAATTATTGAAATTTGTAAAGCATAATTATGATGAATATAATTATTAAAAATCATTAATTTGCTGACGTCAATTTTAAAGAAAATTTAATTTAAGGAAATTGGAAAATTTTTGTTTCAAAAGTAAACAAAATTTAACGTGCCAATAATTGTTTTTCCGATACCAAATTGTTAGCCGTAGGAGGATATCGATCACTTGATCATTAAAAAATGTTAAACATTAAAATTTAGTATAATTTGTGTCCACCATTTTGGAATTTAAATATTCTAGCGTCTTCTCATCCCTCACATACAGACACTACGAGTGCGGTATAAAATCATTGACATAACCAAAACTGAGATCCTATACCATCAACCAGATTATTTTATCTGGAACTATTTTAGTTAACAATTGAAAGGAAAACCACTTACCTCTATCAAAATAGCTATTGACTAAAGCCTTAAAAATACACCCTGGAGCAGACAGGGTCTTCAGAGTGGTTACCGTTATTACCTTGAATTACTCATTGCTCTGACCAAGACCAATCATGGGGACCAAGACCAATCATACGGACTGCACATGTCCCATAGCGTTCCGTAAAGCAAATAAATCGATTCCAATTGTTTTGGTTCGAATTTTTATTTTCATTCATCGAATGAAATTTTAAACGTATATCGCATACCGCACAGTACATTTCCTATTTGAATTTATTGTGTAAATAAATAGACTAAAAATAATTTCAAAGAAATACGAAATTATGTTGGAAAATTTTATTTTTCCAGCTGCATTGCAATTATTATAAACAAAATATTATATTAAGCAAATCGAAATCAGTGCCTAATATAAATTGTTTACGCCGCAAAATTCTGACCGCATATAAAATTTTCAATGAAATGCTAAATCGTAGCTCATTGAAAAACTTGTACAGTTGTTGCTGTCCTATACACTAATCGTGAATATAATATTCTATTTTCATATTTTTTGTGAAACGTAGTAGAATTTTTTTGGAAAATAATTAATTATACGACAAAAAATCAGCAAACATTTTCCATTTTCATTTTCTTTATTTTTGTTAAATTTAATACTGTCATGACTTTTGTTTATAATTAATTGATTATGTGGGGGACGTACGATTCAATTTGTTTAAGATTAATTTTAATGTTGATATGGTTCTGAGCATATCATGAGTAAACAACTATTTAACACCAGTAGAATAGTAAAAGATTTGTATTTGAATCAAAAGTAACGAAATATGAACATCTTGTAAAAAAATATTCGATCATTTTCTAAAATGATTTTCGTGCTTAGAATTAAAGCAAGGGCAGCTCAGAAAATTATCTATCAGCTATTACATGCTGGTTCCCAAAATAAAGAAGGCGACTGAATAAATTGTTAAATGAGTGCAAAATGCCGAGGTTGGTCAGGAAATGACACTTCTGAAACGACGCTCATTTTTGTAGAAAGGAAATAAAATCGCTCCACTATCATTATTTATACATGAAAACAATGTTTTTAATGTAAGTGGTAGAATTTATAACTAGGATGCTCTTTGTTAAAACAACCACCCAATCATTCTACCAAAAACCCATGCACATCTTTAGCAGAATAATCATTTATTATATCCTTTTATATTTTATTCATCTCCTGATCTTTCCCATGTAAAAGGTATTGGTTTTAAAACGGTTAATTCAATTAATTTGTAATGTTTCATCAATTTTTAAAATTAAATTTATATTAATTTTAAAGTTTTGTGTCAAATAAAGTGTATATAAATTTGATTTTCAGCGATTATTTAATTATTTATTTATTTATTTGTATTTAGAATTTAGATTTAAGAGCAAAAGCACATATGGAAGCAAATATAATAACATCAAAACCGACATTTGCTTCCATTAGGCATAAAAACCTCTTAAATTTTTTCAAAACAAATTCACCCCATACAGCACACCTCATTTTGAGCTAGAGCTCATTTATAATGAAATGCGCTACACGAAATGAAGTAATAATAATAATAATAATAAAATAACAAGTAACATAAAAAATATAAAAAAAAACTACGTATTGCCAATTAGCCACGCCACTCTAAAAATTTTGACTTAAATAATTTGGACCAACTTTTTAATTACAAGTGGAATGGAATTCAAGAGAGAAATTCCCCTAACGATAAAGGATTTGTTTAACAATCTACACAAATTTTTTGGTAGAAGTTACCGTAAGTTAGCGGAATGAAACCTACTAAACAACAACTTCCTATACAAATAAATTGGCTGCTTAGTTTTAAGAAGTTTGAAAATAAAAAGACAAGGGAGTATATAAGACATAAACATTCTTTTCTTAAAATGACAATTCGTAAACCCTACCACTTTGTACAAACAACTAAGAATGCCAAACACCCGTCTACTAATATTAACTAAGTGGTCACCCCATGTAAGGGATTTATTGAAAACTAACCCTAAATCTTTAACAGTATTTGAAAACGGAATAAAATAATTGCTTAGATAATTTCCAGGAAAGGACGAAGTATCAAGAGGTTTCTTATAAATCATAATAGACTGAGATTTACTCGCATTTAAT